>CAHIKZ030000253.1:0-2500 GCA_903632075.3 Acanthosepion pharaonis | reverse complement strand
TTCATTCTGTCGGATCTATACCCATTTACATTTGTTTACATATATATATATATATATATATATATATATATATATATGCATATATTTATATATATATATATATGTATACACACACATGTGAATGTGTATGTATATGCATATATCTGTGTATATGTATGTATGTCTGTGTCTATGTCTGTGTTCTCTCTCTCTCTCTATATATATATATATATATATATATATATATATATATATATATATATATATATAGTTTTAAGGTATGCTATATGTGTGGGATAAAGTGCTCAATATCAGAGATAGATCTTATGTAAATATAAAAGTGAACAATGAAGTCAACTCAGAGGTGACAGAATGTTATATGGTAAATGCAATCATCAGGCCTTATATATATATAGTTTGTGCGTGTGTTTGAAGATATTGAGACAGCTGAAAATTTATACACATATGTCACATTTTACTGAAGCCTCTGCTTTCACAGGTTAAATGAAAAAAGACAAATCTATATGTGTTGAAAAATGCTTTGGGATTGCTTGAGATAAGTGGTGACCATAAATCAAATTAAATTACCTTATCACATATGTTCAGACTCTTGACTGTGTCTTTCTGCCTTTTTGTTTTGTTTTTCGTATATATATATATATATATATATATATATATATATATGGTATCTGCTGGATTTTAAATCAGTCCAATAAATGTAGAGACTATGTATTTATTTGTCTACATGTACATAGTACATAAGTATATATATATATATATATATATATATATATATATATATATATATATATAAAAAATTATTTTATATATTTTATACAAACATCTCATATATATTGAAAAAGTGTTTCTTATTTGTGTGTGTACTTATGAGTTTGGCCATTGTCATTGTTTCGCTAAAGAACAGAGTAGATGTTTCCTGATTTTTACATTGTTGTTTTTTCTTTTTTCTGATCAACCAAATATTTTCCTATGAATAAGCACTACATCATTCTTCGCTCTTTACTTTTGCTTTCTTCACCCCACCACACATCTTCTTTGTATATATTTTTACTCACAAACATGCCCCACCCCCAGCACAACTATCCCTATAAAATAACGATACTTCCCCACTTCGGTGGCAACTGCCAAAACAGCTTTCATTGTTGAGGTACTACTTCATTTTTATTTTGTAGATGCGTGTGTTTTTATTTTTTTATTTTTGTGTGTATGTTTTTTTTTTTTTTTTTTTTTTTGTCCCTTTTCCTTCCCCAGCTCTCCCACTCTCTATCCCCCTGCGGCTTCTCTTTCAAGCGCTTTCAGTCCATTGGGCAAAACTGCTGCTACCGATCTCCTCCCCCATTGAACTCCTGTTGCTTACTACTGCACAAAGAATGTGCAGATCTCAGGATATTCGAGATGTGTCTCATAGACTAACAATGAGTGTAACCATGGTAACACCATGCTGGTATGTGAGTGCATACTAACTTACCTTCCCCCACCCTTATCTACAGCCATCCTCTTCTACTGGCCACCCAACAACTTGCCACACCATCATCTCATGAGACAGCCAAAGGACATCCTGAGTGTGCACTAAATACTAGTGGAATCCACTGGATGATGCATGTTTTGGCCAAAATATTTGTTTTGTCAAAAATACCAACCAACCAACCACAATATCTAAAATCCCCTTCCAAAATATCTTTCATCAAACAACTTCTTCATTTTACAAACTTTTCACATTTCATTTTATTACTTTGAATCTCTGTTTTGAATCTATTTTTTCTTCTTTTATGGCTACAGATTTCCAAGCCTTTCTTTTCAGTGAGCTGTACTTGGAGAACATTATTCATAAATAAAAACACCCATATACACACACACACACACACACACACACACATTTGTTTCTTGGTGGGTGTGTGAGTGGATGGGTGTGTATAAATTTAGCATATTCTCTAAATTCAAATGAATAACCTTAATTTTTTTCAACATCAGTTTTTTTGTTTTTTTCTCTGCGTATAATTACAAAATTTCTAAATAAATTTGCCTTGATGAAGTTCCTCAAGGAACAAAATGTGTCAGCATAAAAGGTTTTCCTCTTGTCATTTATTTTAGTAATACATATATATATATATATATATATATATATATATTATATGGAAGAAAATTATATAAAAAAATATATATACCTGAACAATATTAGGTACAAATATTGGTAAAAATGTGAAAACAAATTTTTTGTGTGTTGCATTTCATCCTTTACAGTGCATGTGTAATTCCATCAATGCAAATATGACTTGAGTCCCACTAAGTCATAAAGGACAAAATGTGTCACATGAAAAATTTTTGTCATTAATTTTCCTAATAAACCACACACAAGTGATGATAAAAAAAAGTTCTCAGCCTAAGCAAAAAAATCTCTCTGAAAATAATCTGAGATCATCTGTCATTTAGTTAGAATTTGGCAATTGGATTTGGTTCCATGTCCAAAATATCATTCTGACAAACTCAGGACAGCCCAAAG
>CAHIKZ030000252.1:1035000-1037833 GCA_903632075.3 Acanthosepion pharaonis | reverse complement strand
TTTTATCGATTTCATAACTTATTCTCTTTAGTATTTTTCATTACTAGTCTCTTTTATCCAAATTGATACTGATTTTAATGCTAGTAGAGAAAAATTACTAAAAATGTCTTTTTCTATTGTATATTATAGACAATTATATTCTTTATTCCTCTCGATGATTTCCCGCTGATCTTTATCTAAATTCTACCTCCATCGTTGTTACTGTCAACATCCCCGACATAAATACAAAACAAATTTTCCTTCTCAACGAATGTGCACTTTAAACTGTTTCTTGGGGGAAACTTTTGCACGTTTTTTACATCCATTGTTTGCGTCCATGCAGTGGTCAACGGAGCGATGGTCTTCACGATCGCACGGAGCCAGTTGTCGCAATACAAAAATCTCATGGAAAAAACGATAGTAGACAAGGGATGGGTGATGACAGTCGAAGGACAAAGTCATGTTAAGTTTGTGGATGTTTAAGTGAAGGCATATTATGGGATACTGTTGGCTTCGGCGATAACTCAGAGGGAATGCTGGTCAAAGGTGTGGTGAAGAGTGAGAAACCAGGGTGAGACGGAATAGAAAAAGGCAAAGAAGCGGTTAGGGAGTGTGATGCCGGTTAGCTGTTTGCGTGTTTCCACTTCAGTCACTCTTAGATTCTCTTGGATGTAAAAAAAGTGTAAATCGGTTTGCAGTTCACAGCGGATTGAAGGACATTCGTAAGAACATTCATTGGTTGCGTGCATGTTTTGCAGTTATTTCTTTTCTTTTGTCTCACTTTTTCTTTGTTATTTTTAATGGCTTTTTTGTTGAAACGTTGTCTTAGACGAGTTTTTCTTTTGTTATTTTATAAAAAGTGTTTTATCTCTACGCCCTTGGGGATAATAACGGAATAAAAAAGTAACAAATAATGAGGGAATTCAAATTCTTCTTTCTTTTCTTTCTTTCTTTCTTTCTTTCTTTCTTTCTTTCTTTCTTTTCTTTTTCTTTTCTTTTTTTTTTTTTTAAACATCTGTATTTATGGAAAAAGGATATCAATGAGTGAACTTGAGAAACCTATTTCTCATAAAGATCTATTAAAGTTCAACCGAAATTTGTACTTGCTGCTTGGTCAATGTTTCCTTTATAAACAAACAGCTAGCATTACCATTACCATGAAAAATCGTGTGCGCACGCACACACATATAAACACATATAAAAAAAATACAAGCTCACTCATAAGCGCACGAACGCACATATGCATACATGAAAACACACACATATTCTCCTGATCAAAATTTAAGACCATTCGAAAAAAATTTTTAAAAGACTGTTTTTCATGGAAAAATGTTAAACATTTCTTACTTACTTTTATAATCTAAAAAGATTATGTAGACAAAAAGTTATGATCCGAACATTTTATTGAGAAATTGACATTTTATAAAATTTTTTATTACATTTGATCAAAATTCTAAGACCAGAGACAAAAAATTCCACGAAATTGTACGAATAGTGTACGAAAAACATTCAACAAACAAATTTAATGATGAGTTCTACCTTCACTGGTTTTGATGACTTCAAATATTCTTTTGGGGCATGCTAGAAATTAGCGTTTCCATTAAGCTGCGAGGAATATTGTTCCAGCTTCTGAAGATAGATTTCATTTTTCGTGGAATATTGTTTGTTATTTCAATAAACATCTCTTGCCATCCATCCCCAAACATTTTCAATTAGGTTCAAGTCCGGTGAGCATGCAGGATGTCTCAAGAGATGGACCCCATTTTCTTTGTAGAAAGGTTAAGGTCCGGCATGCAGCGTGGATTGCAGCATTATCCGGTTGGAATAACCATCCATTTCCACACCAACGATGGCCCTCCGTCACCAACGATGCTTTTTGTAGCATGCTAACATTACAACCGCTGTCTGACGATCCTGCACCACCTGGAGCTCCATCGTCTCTCTGTAAGAAAAGGCATCCCATACCATTAGTGACCCTCCACCACTATGACGTGTGGCGAAAATTTCAGGAGGCATGTTTTTGTTATTCCAATATCGTTGGAAGCCATCAGGACCATATAGGTTAATTTTTTCATCTCAGAAAATAGGACTTTCTTCCACTTCTCAATGTCCTATGTTTGGTATTCACGTCCAAACCTTAAACGGTTCACTTTGTGAAGCGTGGAAGCAGCCGAGGAATTTGTTTGCGCTTTTTATTTACCATGCCTTTTTGTCGTAAGTGTCGTCTGATTGTTACTGGACTGCAATCAGCATCTGCGGCTGCCTTAATTTGACTAGAGGAAACTCCACTGGCTTTCACAACAAACCGTCTTATTCTCCAATTCAATGCCGGAGAAAATTTTGGGGCCTACCAGTAGACTTTGCGTTTCCATAATTCGCACTGTCCTTTAGAAAATTACAAATCACAGTTTTACAGCGATTTACCTTAGCTGCGATCGCTCGCTGTGACAAACCTTGATTATGGAAATCTAGAATTCGAGCACGCTCAACTTCGGTAAAGTTGCTTGCTTTAGGCATGGTGACACCTTTACGCAGTGATTGCTAAACTCTAACAACTAAAAACATTGGAATTACCCTAGATCTAACAATTTATACCACTGGTCTTATAATTTTCATCAAGTGTAAAACGCCTCATTTTATAAAATGTCTATTTCTGAATAAATTGATCGGATTATAACTTTTGTCTACAAAACCTTTTTTAGATTATAGAATTAGTAACCTTAAGTAAGAAAAAGTTTATTATGTATCCATGACAAACAGTCTCTTATAAAATTTTTCATGTGGTCTTAAATTTTGATCAGAAGTCTGTGTGTGTGTGTGTGTGTGTGTGTGTGTGTGTGTTTGTGTATATATA
>CAHIKZ030000252.1:950000-1030000 GCA_903632075.3 Acanthosepion pharaonis | reverse complement strand
AGGGGCCAAAGACACGGACAGCCCCACTCCATCTGGCAACGCCAAGGGCGATGCTCCGCCTCTAATAGATAAACGCAAGAAATTCGACCCGGGTTTCAAAAAATTTGAAAAATTAAAGAGCTGAAAAGAAAGTTGGACAGCCAAGCTAAGACCAACTCAGATCCCACCCTTCCTCGTCCTCTGCCCCGTCCACATCTTCAACCAAAAGTAAGCCTTCCCTCAATCTTCACCAACAAAAGCCCGTCCTCTCAGTAGAGATCCCAGCCCATATAAACATAGATCATTTCACACCCCCGCTTCACACTCCCAGCCCTTCTCCTGTTAATACCCCTCCACACTCCTAGCCCTTCCCCGTCAAAAAAAAAATCTGAAATGCCTCCTCCCCCCAAGGGGAACGAAGTCCCTCTCAAACAGGAAAAAAAGAAAAAAAAAAGAAAAAATTCATCTTTAACTCGGGCGAGGACCTCTGTAGAATTTCTCCTGAGCAAGCAGAGCGAGCCCGAGATTACGGAAATAGGATCAAGGAGCTAAAGTACCTGCTTTCAATTAGGCAATATGCCGAGAAAGATGTGGAAGTGCCCTATCATTTCCCACAAGCCCAAAGGGTTTTAACAGTAGTGCCAGACTGGAAGTGGAGCCAAACCAGCTTGGGCAATGATCGAGGAGGCTATTGCTTCTTTCAAAATGGCCTTACCCATTGCCATTATTCATAATGAACAGTTAAATCAGCTATCTAAACTTTGTGCAGGGAGGGTCCCCCGTTTTAGTTCACCCATCCCTGTATAGAGCTTTGAAATTAACTTTCCCTGGGATATCGGTGGTATCTCCCAAGACGGTACCATCAATACTGAAATGGGCCATGGGTCTATGGGAGAGGTCGTCAGTATCCTTACCCCGCCATGTTTAATTCAGGTAAGCAACCCTAATCGGACTTCTCATGGCTCTCTGGTTAGCTACTTTAAATGTGCGGGGCCTGAGGTCCGAGTCTCGCAGAGCGAGGCTCTCTCGTGACCTTCAGCGCCTCAGGGTGAATGTGTGTTGTGCAAGAGACCCATTTTTCTTCTCGTGACCATGAGGATATACTGTCTAAGGGGTTCGCCCTTTATTCAGCATGTTTTGATGGTCGTTCGAGGGGTGTCTCTTGGCTAGTGAGCAAGTCTTTGAAGGCTGCATGTTCCCTTGTCTTCGCAGATCCGGCAGGCAGGCTTTGTGTGCTGGATGTTACTATAAAGGATAAGGCTTTACGTCTCATTGGGGTTTATGCGCCCAATATTCATGCTGAGCGGCCTGCTTTGTTTCGGCAGATCGAGCCGTTTCTGACGACTTCTCGTCGGGTAGTCTTAGCGGGGGATTGGAATGCCGTCCTTGACCCTGAGATTGATCGTATAGGTAAAAAACCGGGTACTAACAATCCTGATGTGAAGGCATTTCGGGACTTTATCGGCAGGTTTGATCTTGTCGATAAGTACCGGAATGAGCACCCTCAGGAGGTAGCTTGGACTTGGACAGTTAGTGGCGACTCGGTTCCTGGCTCGCTTGCGAGCTACCTGGACCGAGTGTTGAGTTAGGAGAGAGTCGACGTAGGGCTCTTAGAGTGTCCAAGTTTCCATTATATAGTTTACACGGATCATAGGCTTGTCCGGGTCCGTGTAAACTTAGATAAGTTAAGGTTAGATCGGCTGGTTACTGGAAATTTAACTGTTCACTTTTCGGTGAGCAGGATTTCCGGGACCAGCTGCTACTAATGATTCAGAGGGGAGTTGACGGGGGCGGTTGTGGGTAACGCCTGGTGGGGAAAATTAAAATCAAAAATTAGAACGTTTGCTGCCGATTTTAGTCGTCGACTCAATCTAGATAGACGAGCGGCGCAAACGGCTTTAGAAGAAAAAGTTGATCGGGCTGTTAAATCCCGTGTTGAGTGGGGACATAGTCTTAGCTAAGGCAGAGTTGGCCTCCTTGCTTATCAAGAAGGATCAAGCTCTGGTAGTTAGGGCTAGGCTAAAAAGAATGTCTTCTGAGGCGGCGAATATGGCCGCTGAATTGCGTGCAGAGGAGAATAGGAACGCGGATAAGCGACATATAGCGTGCGTCACATTGCCGGATAAGCGGACCGTGACTACAAGCGCGGGCATATGCGAGGCTTTTCGGCTTTACTTTCAGGATCTTTTCACCAGGGAGCCCGGTCTGAGCTCTGCTCAGTTCGATGCCTATTTGGCTGACTTTCCCTGCCTTGAGGCAGCTGGAAGCGGCTAGGTGCGAGGGTCCCATAACAGAGTCGGAAATCTGGGAAGCGCTGAAGCAGGTTGGCCTGGATAAGTCTCCGGGACTAGATGGTCTTCCCTACGAAGTGTACTTGAGGCTGTCGCCCATTTTTGTTCCTTTGCTGCAGCTGATTTTCAACCACTGGATGAGGCAGGGGTCTTTACCTCGACGCTTCACCAGGGGTGTGATCACTGTTGTTGCGTAAGGACAAGAATGGTGGGGATGGGTTAGGGAACTTTCGCCCTTGACGATGTTAAATACTGACTTAAAGATTTTGGCGAAGATCTTAGCCAACCGTTTGCAGCTTGTCCTGTCTCGTCTGATTGGCCCCGAACAGACTTGTGCTGTGAAGGGCAGGACGATTCAGGATAACCTTCATATGGTACGCTTGATCTTAGAACAAGTCGACAGTGAAGCCGCGCTGATCAATTTAGATCAGTCCAAGGCCTTCGATAGGGTTGACCATCGGTTTCTGGAGGCTGTCCTGTCGGCGGCCGGTTTCGGAGCCGACTTTCGCTCCTGATCCGTCTCTTGTATGCGACCCCGGTGCGCTGGTGGAAGTGAATGGGGTGAGGTCGGAGCCTTTCGTATTGTCTCTTCGCTCCATTCGTCAAGGTTGTCCGCTATCGCCCTTGCTTTACGTTCTTGCGTTGGAACCTTTCCTTCGCAAGTTAAAGGCGAATCCGGTCCTGCGCGGAATTTCCTGCCTGGCGCTACCACCTCGGCCAGGTATTCTGCCTATGTTGATGACGTTTCGGCTCTTGTGTCGAGCAGAGCCGAGATTGACGAAGTCAGCAAAGAAATCAGTGGGTATGAGATGGTAACGGGGCCAGGATCAACCGCGATAAGTCTGTGGGCTTGCGGTTGGGTGCGTGGATGGGAGTTTCTCTTCCGGACCTTTCCTCTGGACGGATGGGCCGATCAAGATACTCGGCGTCTGGTTCGGTCCTGATCTCCAGTTGAAATGAACTGGTCGGAGGTACAAGGGAAGGCCGAGGTCGCGGTTAATCTGTGGGCTCGGAGGAGACTTTCCCTGAAGGGAGGGGCGGAAGTATGTGTTTCACATCTATCCGATCCTCCTCTACCGACTCTCTGTGCTTCCACCCCGTATGCCCGGCTAATGTCATTAGTCCGGACCTTGTTCTCCTTCTTATGGAAGGGCAAGACTCCCATGGTATCTCGCGAGGTCTGTTGCCTCCATCCCTCGGAGGGCGGTCTGGGGATGCCTAGCATTGAGATCCGTCAATATATGCTTCGCATTACCTTTTTAGACCGAATGTGTCGGGGTCGAATGAGGAGGGTGCCTTTTGGAAAGAGGACGTCCAGAAACATTTTCCGTCCCTGAAAAAGTGCACTCGTGCGAAGAAGAGGCCAGCCGTACACCACGTGCCGAGTGCCCTTTTTATCGTGAATGTCGTCGCGCGCTGAAGCCCTTTTACGGGCTTCGGATGGTCTCTCCAACGCCCAGGCGTTGTCTCGTAAGGCATTATATCAAGTTTTAGTTAGGGGGTCCGTACAAGATGAGCTGATTGGCGAGCTCGGTCTTACGAAGCAGGAGGCTCGCTCGATATGGCCTTGGGCGCCCGGGTTGAAATGCCTCAATAACGATGAGGCATCACTCACCTGGCTGGTGATTCGTGAAGCCCTCTGGGTCGGCAAGAGACTTTGCGCAGCAGGCTTGGAGAAATATCAAACTGTCGTCGTTGTGCGGGGAAGGTCGAGACTATTGGTCACGCCTTCTTTCAGTGCGAGGCGGTAGTGCCGTTGTGCAGGTTTGTTGAAGGCCTCATGGTTCGCATGCTGCACGGAAAGTTTTTTGTCCTGGAAGCCAGTTCTGTTTGTAGCAATGTGGTGCCGCAGATGACGAAGGCTGAACACTATGTGTTCTGTTGCTTACTAGGGGTTATGAGAGTCGTGATTTGGACGACGCGTCAGAAGGGATTCCATGAGGGCGAGAAGTTCACTTCTTCCCTACTGATCTTGTTCTTTAAGCATCAGCTTAAAGTCAAGATCAGGACGGAAAGGCGGCGGCTCACCTCATCGGAATTCAGCAAAAGGTGGGTGAATCTTGCGCGAATGTGCCGAGTAAAAGGGGCTGACCTTGAGTGGCATTTGGATGCCGGTTAGGCATTAAGGATATTGTTTTTCCTGGGTTAAACATAGGTAACCCATCCCTGAGTTAGGTTAGATTAGGTTTTTGGATTTTTTCTTTTAGTTTTTTTTCCGATTCTGGTAAACTTAGCTAGGGTGTATTTGCTCATTGGTCCCTTTTTTTTCCGTCCCCTTTTTTTCTTTTCCTTTGGTTTAACTCCCCATCCCCTCCCTCATTTTTTAGGTGGTCAGTGATGTCAGTTCTCTGGTAGATGCGGGGCGCCTTTCGTTTCGTGTGTGTGTTTTTCGTATTTGTTGTTGTGTATGAATGAGTGTGTGCCTGTGTGAATGCTTGGGAAGAATGAGTGTGGCCTTATTTTCATAAGTTCCGCATCAATTTCGTCCAGTTAACTGATATTTCTGCCACATTCAAGAGTCTGTGGGGGGTTTTATTACTAACACTAATTTTATTTGGTTTCTTGTAAATATATTTTGTCATTTTTGTATATATTCATTGGGGTTCATTTTTAAAAGTTGTTGTTTTTTATGCCCCTCCCCCCACGGACAATACTTTGTACATAAGGGGTTTATTTAGGCTTTTTCATGGAGTCAAAGAGGCATTTTGGTGTTTGTAGTAAGAAAGGTATGGATAAATGTGTTGTTTTGGTGAAAGGAATATTGTTCTGTATGATAGGGTCAGTGATTGTGGCTAGCTAAGTTTAATCTAAGACAAGTGATGACCGTCCTTTACCCCAATCCCCTTTTCGGCCTTGTGCCACATTTGTATTTTAATATACAATAAATATTCAGTCAGTCTAGCTCACTTTTTGAGCGACTGCACGGTTCAACTCTCTGTCTCCGGACGGAGAGGAACCCGAAGGAGGCTACGCCGAAGGGCGAAGTCTCCTTCGGGGAGGTTAAATCGGCCCTGAACCCGTTTATACGGGTTCAAATGGGCTATTTTTTGGCTGAGCCTAATGGCTCGGGAATGCCCACATTAAAAAAGGCCTTGTGCCGCATGACACCCTCGTGGGTGGGTGACTGAATATCTCAGTCAGTCTAGCTCACTTTTTGAGCGACTGCACGGTTCAACTCTCTGTCTCCGGACGGAGGGAACCCGAAAAAGGCTACGCCGAAGGGCGAAGTCTCCTTCGGGGAGGTTAACTGGCCCTGAACCCGTTTATACGGGTTCAAATGGAAACCCGTATTTTTGGCTGAGCCTAATGGCTCAGGAATGCCCACATTAAAAAGGCCTTGTGCCGCATGACACCCTCGTGGGTGGGTGACTGAATATCTCAGTCTAGCTCACTTTTGAGCGACTGCACGGTTCAACTCTCTGTCTCCGGACGGAAGGAACCCGAAGGAGGCTACGCCGAAGGGCGAAGTCTCCTTCGGGAGGTTAAACCGGCCCTGAACCCGTTTATACGGGTTCAAATGGGCTATTTTTTGGCTGAGCCTAATGGCTCGGGAATGCCCACATTAAAAAGGCCTTGTGCCGCATGACACCCTCGTGGGTGGGTGACTGAATATCTCAGTCTAGCTCACTTTTTGAGCGACTGCACGGTTCAACTCTCTGTCTCCGGACGGAGAGGAACCCGAAGGAGGCTACGCCGAAGGGCGAAGTCTCCTTCAGGGAGGTTAACCGGCCCTGAACCCGTTTATACCCCTGAACCCGGCTTATATGCCCACATTAAAAAGGCCTTGTGCCGCATCACTGAATATCTCAGTCCAGCTCACTTTTGAGCGACTGCACGGTTCAACTCTCTGTCTGAGCGGACTGCACGGTTCAACTCTCTGTCTCCGGACGGAAGGAACCCGAAGGAGGCTACGCCGAAGGGCGAAGTCTCCTTCGGGGAATGGCTGAACCCGGGGTTCAATGCCCCCTACATTAAAAAAGGCCTTGTGCCGCATGACACCCTCGTGGGTGGGTGACTGAATATCTCAGTCAGTCCAGCTCACTTTTGAGCGACTGCACGGTTCAACTCTCTGTCTCCGGACGGAAAGGAACCCGAAGGAGGCTACGCCGAAGGGCGAAGTCTCCTTCGGGAGGTTAAACTCGGCCCTGAACCCGTTTATACGGGTTCAAATGGGCTATTTTTTTTGCTGAGCCTAATGGCTCGGGAATGCCCACATTAAAAAAGGCCTTGTGCCGCATGACACCCTCGTGGGTGGGTGACTGAATATCTCAGTCTAGCTCACTTTTTGAGCGACTGCACGGTTCAACTCTCTGTCTCCGGACGGAGGGAACCCGAAGGAGGCTACGCCGAAGGGCGAAGTCTCCTTCGGGGAGGTTAAACGGCCCTGAACCCGTTTATACGGGTTCAAATGGGCTATTTTTTTGGCTGAGCCTAATGGCTCGGGAATGCCCACATTAAAAAGGCCTTGTGCCGCATGACACCCTCGTGGGTGGGTGACTGAATATCTCAGTCAGTCCAGCTCACTTTTTGAGCGACTGCACGGTTCAACTCTCTGTCTCCGGACGGAGGGTTAGGAACCCGAAAAAAAGGCCTTGGGCTACGCCGAAGGGCGAAGTCTCCTTCGGGGAGGTTAAAAGGGCGGCCCTGAACCCGTTTATACGGGTTCAAATGGGCTATTTTTTTTGCTGAGCCTAATGGCTCGGGAATGCCCACATTAAAAAGGCCTTGTGCCGCATGACACCCCTCGTGGGTGGGTGACTGAATATCTCAGTCAGTCCAGCTCACTTTTCTGAGCGACTGCACGGTTCAACTCTCTGTCTCCGGACGGAGAGGGACCCGAAGGAGGCTACGCCGAAGGGCGAAGTCTCCTTCGGGAGGTTAAACTGGCCCTGAACCCGTTTATACGGGTTCAAATGGGCTATTTTTTGGCTGAGCCTAATGGCTCGGGAATGCCCACATTAAAAAAGGCCTTGTGCCGCATGACACCCTCGTGGGTGGGTGACTGAATATCTCAGTCAGTCCAGCTCACTTTTTGAGCGACTGCACGGTTCAACTCTCTGTCTCCGGACGGAGAGGAACCCGAAGGAGGCTACGCCGAAGGGCGAAGTCTCCTTCGGGGAGGTTAAACCGGCCCTGAACCCGTTTATACGGGTTCAAATGGGCTATTTTTTGGCTGAGCCTAATGGCTCGGGAATGCCCACATTAAAAAAGGCCTTGTGCCGCATGACACCCTCGTGGGTGGGTGACTGAATATCTCAGTCAGTCCAGCTCACTTTTTGAGCGACTGCACGGTTCAACTCTCTGTCTCCGGACGGAGAGGAACCCGAAGGAGGCTACGCCGAAGGGCGAAGTCTCCTTCGGGAGGTTAAATCTCGGCCCTGAACCCGTTTATACGGGTTCAAATGGGCTATTTTTTTGGCTGAGCCTAATGGCTCGGGAATGCCCACATTAAAAAAGGCCTTGTGCCGCATGACACCCTCGTGGGTGGGTGACTGAATATCTCAGTCAGTCCAGCTCACTTTTGAGCGACTGCACGGTTCAACTCTCTGTCTCCGGACGGAGAGAACCCGAAGGAGGCTACGCCGAAGGGCGAAGTCTCCTTCGGGGAGGTTAAACTGGCCCTGAACCCGTTTATACGGGTTCAAATGGGCTATTTTTTTTATACGGCTGAGCCTAATGGCTCGGGAATGCCCACATTAAAAAAGGCCTTGTGCCGCATGACACCCTCGTGGGTGGGTGACTGAATATCTCAGTCCAGCTCACTTTCTGAGCGACTGCACGGTTCAACTCTCTGTCTCCGGACGGAGAGGAACCCGAAGGAGGCTACGCCGAAGGGCGAAGTCTCCTTCGGGGAGGTTAAACTCAGCCCTGAACCCGTTTATACGGGTTCAAATGGGCTATTTTTTGGCTGAGCCTAATGGCTCGGGAATGCCCACATTAAAAAGGCCTTGTGCCGCATGACACCCTCGTGGGTGGGTGACTGAATATCTCAGTCCAGCTCACTTTTTGAGCGACTGCACGGTTCAACTCTCTGTCTCCGGACGGAAGGAACCCGAAGGAGGCTACGCCGAAGGGCGAAGTCTCCTTCGGGGAGGTTAAACTCGCCCCTGAACCCGTTTATACGGGTTCAAATGGGCTATTTTTTGGCTGAGCCTAATGGCTCGGGAATGCCCACATTAAAAAAGGCCTTGTGCCGCATGACACCCTCGTGGGTGGGTGACTGAATATCTCAGTCAGCTCCAGCTCACTTTCTGAGCGACTGCACGGTTCAACTCTCTGTCTCCGGACGGAGGAGGAACCCGAAGGAGAGGCTACGCCGAAGGGCGAAGTCTCCTTCGGGGAGGTTAAATTCGGCCCTGAACCCGTTTATACGGGTTCAAATGGGCTATTTTTTGGCTGAGCCTAATGGCTCGGGAATGCCCACATTAAAAAAGGCCTTGTGCCGCATGACACCCTCGTGGGTGGGTGACTGAATATCTCAGTCTCCAGCTCACTTTTCTGAGCGACTGCACGGTTCAACTCTCTGTCTCCGGACGGAAATGAGGAACCCGAAGGAGGCTACGCCGAAGGGCGAAGTCTCCTTCGGGAGGTTAAACCGGCCCTGAACCCGTTTATACGGGTTCAAATGGGCTATTTTTGGCTGAGCCTAATGGCTCGGGAATGCCCACATTAAAAAAGGCCTTGTGCCGCATGACACCCTCGTGGGTGGGTGACTGAATATCTCAGTCCAGCTCACTTTCTGAGCGACTGCACGGTTCAACTCTCTGTCTCCGGACGGAGAGGAACCCGAAGGAGGCTACGCCGAAGGGCGAAGTCTCCTTCGGGGAGGTTAAAATCCAGCCCTGAACCCGTTTATACGGGTTCAAATGGGCTATTTTTGGCTGAGCCTAATGGCTCGGGAATGCCCACATTAAAAAAGGCCTTGTGCCGCATGACACCCTCGTGGGTGGGTGACTGAATATCTCAGTCCAGCTCACTTTTTGAGCGACTGCACGGTTCAACTCTCTGTCTCCGGACGGAGGAACCCGAAGGAGGCTACGCCGAAGGGCGAAGTCTCCTTCGGGGAGGTTAAACTCGGCCCTGAACCCGTTTATACGGGTTCAAATGGGCTATTTTTGGCTGAGCCTAATGGCTCGGGAATGCCCACATTAAAAAAGGCCTTGTGCCGCATGACACCCTCGTGGGTGGGTGACTGAATATCTCAGTCTAGCTCACTTTCTGAGCGACTGCACGGTTCAACTCTCTGTCTCCGGACGGAGAGGAACCCGAAGGAGGCTACGCCGAAGGGCGAAGTCTCCTTCGGGAGGTTAAACCGGCCCTGAACCCGTTTATACGGGTTCAAATGGGCTATTTTTTGGCTGAGCCTAATGGCTCGGGAATGCCCACATTAAAAAAAGGCCTTGTGCCGCATGACACCCTCGTGGGTGGGTGACTGAATATCTCAGTCTAGCTCACTTTCTGAGCGACTGCACGGTTCAACTCTCTGTCTCCGGACGGAGAGGAACCCGAAGGAGGCTACGCCGAAGGGCGAAGTCTCCTTCGGGGAGGTTAAACCGGCCCTGAACCCGTTTATACGGGTTCAAATGGGCTATTTTTTGGCTGAGCCTAATGGCTCGGGAATGCCCACATTAAAAAAGGCCTTGTGCCGCATGACACCCTCGTGGGTGGGTGACTGAATATCTCAGTCTAGCTCACTTTCTGAGCGACTGCACGGTTCAACTCTCTGTCTCCGGACGGAGAGGAACCCGAAGGAGGCTACGCCGAAGGGCGAAGTCTCCTTCGGGAGGTTAAACTGGCCCCTGAACCCGTTTATACGGGTTCAAATGGGCTATTTTTGGCTGAGCCTAATGGCTCGGGAATGCCCACATTAAAAAAGGCCTTGTGCCGCATGACACCCTCGTGGGTGGGTGACTGAATATCTCAGTCTAGCTCACTTTCTGAGCGACTGCACGGTTCAACTCTCTGTCTCCGGACGGAGGGAACCCGAAGGAGGCTACGCCGAAGGGCGAAGTCTCCTTCGGGGAGGTTAAACCGGCCCTGAACCCGTTTATACGGGTTCAAATGGGCTATTTTTTTGGCTGAGCCTAATGGCTCGGGAATGCCCACATTAAAAAAGGCCTTGTGCCGCATGACACCCTCGTGGGTGGGTGACTGAATATCTCAGTCTAGCTCACTTTCTGAGCGACTGCACGGTTCAACTCTCTGTCTCCGGACGGAGAGGAACCCGAAGGAGGCTACGCCGAAGGGCGAAGTCTCCTTCGGGGAGGTTAAACCGGCCCTGAACCCGTTTATACGGGTTCAAATGGGCTATTTTTTGGCTGAGCCTAATGGCTCGGGAATGCCCACATTAAAATGGCCTTGTGCCGCATGACACCCTCGTGGGTGGGTGACTGAATATCTCAGTCTAGCTCACTTTCTGAGCGACTGCACGGTTCAACTCTCTGTCTCCGGACGGAGGGAACCCGAAGGAGGCTACGCCGAAGGGCGAAGTCTCCTTCAGGGAGGTTAAATCAGCCCTGAACCCGTTTATACGGGTTCAAATGGGCTATTTTTGGCTGAGCCTAATGGCTCGGGAATGCCCACATTAAAAAAGGCCTTGTGCCGCATGACACCCTCGTGGGTGGGTGACTGAATATCTCAGTCTAGCTCACTTTCTGAGCGACTGCACGGTTCAACTCTCTGTCTCCGGACGGAGGGAACCCGAAGGAGGCTACGCCGAAGGGCGAAGTCTCCTTCGGGGAGGTTAAACTCGGCCCTGAACCCGTTTATACGGGTTCAAATGGGCTATTTTTTGGCTGAGCCTAATGGCTCGGGAATGCCCACATTAAAAAAAGGCCTTGTGCCGCATGACACCCTCGTGGGTGGGTGACTGAATATCTCAGTCTAGCTCACTTTCTGAGCGACTGCACGGTTCAACTCTCTGTCTCCGGACGGAGAGGAACCCGAAGGAGGCTACGCCGAAGGGCGAAGTCTCCTTCGGGAGGTTAAACCGGCCCTGAACCCGTTTATACGGGTTCAAATGGGCTATTTTTTTGGCTGAGCCTAATGGCTCGGGAATGCCCACATTAAAAAAGGCCTTGTGCCGCATGACACCCTCGTGGGTGGGTGACTGAATATCTCAGTCTAGCTCACTTTCTGAGCGACTGCACGGTTCAACTCTCTGTCTCCGGACGGAGAGGAACCCGAAGGAGGCTACGCCGAAGGGCGAAGTCTCCTTCGGGAGGTTAAATCGGCCCTGAACCCGTTTATACGGGTTCAAATGGGCTATTTTTTGGCTGAGCCTAATGGCTCGGGAATGCCCACATTAAAAAAGGCCTTGTGCCGCATGACACCCTCGTGGGTGGGTGACTGAATATCTCAGTCTAGCTCACTTTCTGAGCGACTGCACGGTTCAACTCTCTGTCTCCGGACGGAGAGGAACCCGAAGGAGGCTACGCCGAAGGGCGAAGTCTCCTTCGGGGAGGTTAAACTCGGCCCTGAACCCGTTTATACGGGTTCAAATGGGCTATTTTTTGGCTGAGCCTAATGGCTCGGGAATGCCCACATTAAAAAAAGGCCTTGTGCCGCATGACACCCTCGTGGGTGGGTGACTGAATATCTCAGTCTAGCTCACTTTCTGAGCGACTGCACGGTTCAACTCTCTGTCTCCGGACGAGAGGAACCCGAAGGAGGCTACGCCGAAGGGCGAAGTCTCCTTCGGGAGGTTAAACTCGGCCCTGAACCCCGTTTATACGGGTTCAAATGGGCTATTTTTGGCTGAGCCTAATGGCTCGGGAATGCCCACATTAAAAAAAGGCCTTGTGCCGCATGACACCCTCGTGGGTGGGTGACTGAATATCTCAGTCTAGCTCACTTTCTGAGCGACTGCACGGTTCAACTCTCTGTCTCCGGACGGAGAGGAACCCGAAGGAGGCTACGCCGAAGGGCGAAGTCTCCTTCGGGAGGTTAAACTCGGCCCTGAACCCGTTTATACGGGTTCAAATGGGCTATTTTTTTTGGCTGAGCCTAATGGCTCGGGAATGCCCACATTAAAAAAGGCCTTGTGCCGCATGACACCCTCGTGGGTGGGTGACTGAATATCTCAGTCTAGCTCACTTTCTGAGCGACTGCACGGTTCAACTCTCTGTCTCCGGACGGAGAGGAACCCGAAGGAGGCTACGCCGAAGGGCGAAGTCTCCTTCGGGGGGTTAAACTCGGCCCTGAACCCGTTTATACGGGTTCAAATGGGCTATTTTTTTGGCTGAGCCTAATGGCTCAGGAATGCCCACATTAAAAAGGCCTTGTGCCGCATGACACCCTCGTGGGTGGGTGACTGAATATCTCAGTCTAGCTCACTTTCTGAGCGACTGCACGGTTCAACTCTCTGTCTCCGGACGGAGGAACCCGAAGGAGGCTACGCCGAAGGGCGAAGTCTCCTTCGGGAGGTTAAACGGCCCTGAACCCGTTTATACGGGTTCAAATGGGCTATTTTTTTGGCTGAGCCTAATGGCTCGGGAATGCCCACATTAAAAAAGGCCTTGTGCCGCATGACACCCTCGTGGGTGGGTGACTGAATATCTCAGTCTAGCTCACTTTCTGAGCGACTGCACGGTTCAACTCTCTGTCTCCGGACGGAGGAACCCGAAGGAGGCTACGCCGAAGGGCGAAGTCTCCTTCGGGAGGTTAAATCGGCCCCTGAACCCCGTTTATACGGGTTCAAATGGGCTATTTTTTGGCTGAGCCTAATGGCTCGGGAATGCCCACATTAAAAAAGGCCTTGTGCCGCATGACACCCTCGTGGGTGGGTGACTGAATATCTCAGTCTAGCTCACTTTCTGAGCGACTGCACGGTTCAACTCTCTGTCTCCGGACGGAGAGGAACCCGAAGGAGGCTACGCCGAAGGGCGAAGTCTCCTTCGGGAGGTTAAACCGGCCCTGAACCCGTTTATACGGGTTCAAATGGGCTATTTTTTTGGCTGAGCCTAATGGCTCGGGAATGCCCACATTAAAAAGGCCTTGTGCCGCATGACACCCTGGGTGGGTGACTGAATATCTCAGTCTAGCTCACTTTCTGAGCGACTGCACGGTTCAACTCTCTGTCTCCGGACGGAGGAACCCGAAGGAGGCTACGCCGAAGGGCGAAGTCTCCTTCAGGGAGGTTAAACCGGCCCTGAACCCGTTTATACGGGTTCAAATGGGCTATTTTTTTGGCTGAGCCTAATGGCTCGGGAATGCCCACATTAAAAAGGCCTTGTGCCGCATGACACCCTCGTGGGTGGGTGACTGAATATCTCAGTCTAGCTCACTTTCTGAGCGACTGCACGGTTCAACTCTCTGTCTCCGGACGGAAGGAACCCGAAGGAGGCTACGCCGAAGGGCGAAGTCTCCTTCGGGGAGGTTAAACTGGCCCTGAACCCGTTTATACGGGTTCAAATGGGCTATTTTTGGCTGAGCCTAATGGCTCGGGAATGCCCACATTAAAAAGGCCTTGTGCCGCATGACACCCTCGTGGGTGGGTGACTGAATATCTCAGTCTAGCTCACTTTCTGAGCGACTGCACGGTTCAACTCTCTGTCTCCGGACGGAGAGGAACCCGAAGGAGGCTACGCCGAAGGGCGAAGTCTCCTTCGGGGAGGTTAAATTCGGCCCTGAACCCGTTTATACGGGTTCAAATGGGCTATTTTTTTGGCTGAGCCTAATGGCTCGGGAATGCCCACATTAAAAAAGGCCTTGTGCCGCATGACACCCTCGTGGGTGGGTGACTGAATATCTCAGTCTAGCTCACTTTCTGAGCGACTGCACGGTTCAACTCTCTGTCTCCGGACGGAGGAACCCGAAGGAGGCTACGCCGAAGGGCGAAGTCTCCTTCGGGGAGGTTAAACTGGCCCTGAACCCGTTTATACGGGTTCAAATGGGCTATTTTTTGGCTGAGCCTAATGGCTCGGGAATGCCCACATTAAAAAAGGCCTTGTGCCGCATGACACCCTCGTGGGTGGGTGACTGAATATCTCAGTCTAGCTCACTTTCTGAGCGACTGCACGGTTCAACTCTCTGTCTCCGGACGGAGGGAACCCGAAGGAGGCTACGCCGAAGGGCGAAGTCTCCTTCGGGGAGGTTAAACTCGCCCTGAACCCGTTTATACGGGTTCAAATGGGGAATGCTATTTTTTGGCTGAGCCTAATGGCTCGGGAATGCCCACATTAAAAAAAGGCCTTGTGCCGCATGACACCCTCGTGGGTGGGTGACTGAATATCTCAGTCTAGCTCACTTTCTGAGCGACTGCACGGTTCAACTCTCTGTCTCCGGACGGAGAGGAACCCGAAGGAGGCTACGCCGAAGGGCGAAGTCTCCTTCGGGGAGGTTAAATTGGCCCTGAACCCGTTTATACGGGTTCAAATGGGCTATTTTTGGCTGAGCCTAATGGCTCGGGAATGCCCACATTAAAAAAAGGCCTTGTGCCGCATGACACCCTCGTGGGTGGGTGACTGAATATCTCAGTCTAGCGAACTCGCCGATCGATTGCCTAATTAATCCACGACATTCAAAAACAGAATTTTACCGCGCATTTTTGACGAACTTCAACTGACTCACCTGAAACACTCAACGAACAACTATCGAAACTTTGAACAATATTTCTTATGCACATTGATTTATTCATTACTAAAAATAAGAAATACGAATCACGAAAACAAACACAGACACGTTCAAAGGTAGACTACTTTAGCAAACTTTACCAAAAAACTCTTATTATATATTTCAACACAAACACAAAATAACAAACATAACGACACAGAGACATCCAACATTTCAGCAACATATACAATTAACGCACGCAACAATACAAATATTAACCTTGTTTGTAAATATGTAATTGTATATAAATGTTTTATTTGTTTCGATCTATAAATGTCTCGTTTTTTACTTTGTTTGAAATCTCATGTTTGTTATATATTTGTTTGGGACAAGGTTTAGACACACAACCGATCCGAACAAAATCCTTCTGATTAATTAAATGAACCAAAAGTCCCAACAAAATTTGGTGACCTTCCGACGTGAGTGAACATGCAACAAGAGTGACGAACTTGTTGACGTACTTCAGACCAACAAAATTGGTAACCTCGACGTTTCAAGCAAACAACACCAACAAAATTGATAAACAGACGTGCGTAACAAAGATTGGTAACCCCGGTAACGGATAAAGTATTTCAACACTACAGATGGCAGAACCAACAACCGTATCAGAAACAGCCATCAAACTCGAGATGCCCGCCTTCAATGCAAATGTGCAAACGTGGTTCCTTCAGCTTGATGCGATATTCCAAGCTAGGCGCATAACTTCTCAGCAGTCAAAATTTGCAGCAGTCGTGGAGAAGCTACCGGCAGAAATAGCAGCCGAAGTAGCTGATATACTAACTTCAGTCCCAGTTGAAAAACCATACGAAATCCTAAAAGAAGCGATATTGCATAGATCAGGTTTTTCGGAGGAGAAAAGAATACGTGAACTCCTGTCCAATGTCACAACCGAAGATGCCAAACCTTCACAGTTACTTCGAAGGATGCAGCAGTTATTAGGCGAAAATGACATATCGACCACAGTATTCAAACAAATGTGGCTGGACAAGCTACCGCCAGAGGTTGTACGAATTCTAGCCGCATTAGCAGAAGATGTAGACATCCAGAAACTAGCGATAATTGCAGACAAAATAACAGACACAGCGCCAATTAAACACATATCCGCAACGAACACACGAGATGGCCTCATGCCAGACATAGACCGGCAAATTCAAAAGTTATCAACAGAGTTGCAAGATATATCTATACAGCTGCGCGAACTACAAAATGCCCATCTAAGCCGACATGATAATCAATATACCAAGCGAAATAAACAACGCTGGAGATCAAATTCTCGACACAGATACAAACGACAACGAAACGAATACCAAAATGAAAAATGTTGGTATCATGAAACTTTTGGCGCGCAAGCTAACAAGTGCAGACAACCATGTGCGTATAAGAAATCACCAACCGCCAAACAGCAGGGAAACGGACATCCTGGCACCCAGTAGAGACGTTGGATGCCAGGCAACTCAAGACTAACCGTCTCTTCTATATTTACGATAAATCCAGCGGATTAAACTTTTTGGTAGACACCGGTGCCCAAATCAGTGTTATACCACAGACGAAGTGCAGCAAACAACTTCTAATAAAAACACAACATTAAAACTACAAGCCGCGAATGGCACGCCTATTGCTACTTATGGTGAAAAGACCCTGACTTTAGACATAGGTCTAAGGAGAGATCTAACGTGGACATTCATAATTGCTGATGTTTCGATGCCCATACTAGGAGCGGACTTCCTAACACATTATGCATTGTCAGTAGAACTAGCATCCCAAACACTAACTGACACCAATACAAATATAAAACGCTGCGGTTTCATCTCTAAACATTCAACGATTGGACTGACGAATATTATACCAATAGCTAATGGCTACGGTGAGATAATACGTCAGTATCAGACACTGTTAACACCGTCGTCACGAAATGAACCCGTTAGACATCATGCTAAACACAGCATTAAAACAACTGGTTCCCCAGTTTATTCCCAACCACGTAGGCTTCATCCCGCCAAATTGAAAATCGCAAGAGATGAGTTCGACAATATGCTCAGACTGGGAATAATACGCCCTTCAAAAAGCCCTTTATGCCAGCCCTCTACACATGGTTACAAAAGCAGATTCAGTCAGTTGGCGTCCATGCGGAGATTATAGGTTGTTGAACGCCCAGACCATTCCGGACAAATATCCTATCCCGCACATAAAAGATTTTGCGCTATCATTAGAAGGTGCTACAGTCTTCACTAAACTAGACCTCAATCAAAAGGCTTACTATCAGATACCAATCGAGGAAGACGACATACAAAAGACTGCGATCACCACTCCATTCGGACTATTTGAATTCACAAGAATGCCCTTTGGTTTACGAAACGCCGCACAGTCATTCCAAAGATTAATAGACGAGGTGTTACGTGGTATGCCGTACACATACGCGTATATTGACGATGTTTTAATTGCAAGTAAATCACATGTTGAACACAAGGAACATTTGCATGCAGTTCTAAAACGTTTACAACATTATGGTTTAAAATTAAACATTGACAAATGTATATTTGCGGTACCACAGCTAACCTTTCTTGGACATGTAATAGACCAACAAGGATTGTCTCCCTTGGATCACAAGATCAAAGCAATAACAAATTATCCCACACCTTCCACAATGAAGCAATTACGGAGATTCTTAGGAATGATAAACTACTACCGACAATTCATACCGAACTGTGCAACTATAATATTGCCATTAACAGACATGCTATCGCAACGAAAGAAAAGAACTCGCAAATCGTACTATCGAAAGACGAATTAAAATCTTTTAACGATGCAAAAGACGCGTTGCAAAAATGTACAAAATTGTCGTATATTAATCCATCCGAAAATTCCAAACTAACACTCACGACAGATGCATCGGCTGACACAATTGGAGCAGTACTACACCAGATTACTAACAATGTAGAGAAACCACTATCATTTTTCTCGATAAAGTTAAACACTACCCAGAGGAAATATAGTACGTTCTCAAGAGAATTATTGGCAGTATACCTAGCAATACGACATTTTAGACACATTCTAGAAGGAAGAAATTTCGTAGTCTTCACCGACCATAAACCACTTACATATGCATTACATGCAAAGGCTGACAAATTAAATCCACGAGACCTAAGACATTTAGATTACATCAGCCAGTACACAGCAGATATCCGATACGTAAAAGGTCAGAATAACACAGTAGCGGACGCATTGTCCAGAACTACGCTCAACGCACTACAATCACAACCACTAAACTTTGACACTCTCGCTGAGGAACAAGCAAACGACAACGAATTACCGTCTGTACAAAAAGATACCTCACTTCAAATTGAAAAAAGACCTTTACCCTTTACTAATGAACTCGTGTATTGTGACGTTTCCACAGGTAATCCTCGACCGTACTTACCTTTGTCACGAAGAAAATCAATTTTCGATCATTTCCATTCGCCAGCTCACCCTGGAGCGAAGGCTACGCTGCGGACCATAGCTGACAGATACGTCTGGCCCGGTATGTCTTCGGACGTGAAACAGTGGTCTCGCACGTGCCAACGTTGCCAGGCAACGAAAATACACCGACATACCAAAGCACCATCGTCGACCTTCGCGACACCAGATGGACGATTTACGCACATACACGCAGACTTAGTCGGTCCACTCGAAAAAATTAATGGACACGAGTACATTCTAACGATCATTGACCGCTTTACGCGATGGCCAGTTGCGATACCACTAACATCAATAACGGCAGAAACAGTGGCTAACGCAATTTTCAACAACTGGATTTCTATATTTGGATGCCCTGCAGTTATCACAACTGACAGAGGTCCCCAATTTCAATCAACGCTATTCAACGAATTTGTCAACATTTTAGGCATAAAACACATCTCTACCACCGCATACCACCCATGCAGCAACGGAATAGTGGAGAGATTCCATAGACAGCTCAAGTACGCATTAACAGCGTCTACCAGTGCTCGTACGTGGGTAGATAAGCTACCATTTGTGATGCTTGCGCTGCGAAATACAATAAAACTGGATCTCAAATGCACCAGTGCAGAATTAGTTTTTGGGAAAGCAACAACGCTGCCTGGACAGATATTTCACAACGAGACGACATCTACACCAACGAATTACTTTGTGGCAGACCTAAAAAGAAGATGATGGACGTTATATATACACCCACGAGAGCGTATAAAAACCTTTCTACGTGCCAGCAGATCTACATTCAGCAGAATATGTTTTCCTGAGGCGCGACACTGTACGGAAACCATTAACGCCCAACTACACAGGTCCACACCTGGTAATATCTAAAACACCCAAATTCTTCATAATTGATATCGCCGGTAAACAGAACACCGTCAGTATAGACCGTCTCAAACCAGCATATCTGCAATCCGACGACACAGATCGAACAATAACAAAACCGACGACAACAGAACAAACAGAAACGCAAACAACTACTGATACGACCGAATCAACACAGTCTACCCGTACAAAATCAGGAAGGAATGTTCACTGGCCAACCAAGTACCGAACCTACATTACATATTAATGCTCATTCACCAAGGCATTAATCTGGGGGAGGTATTGTGGACTCTTCTAATTTTCTAACCTTCTCCAACCTTAAAAAAGCATAATCCATATTATACGCCTACGCG
Source organism: Acanthosepion pharaonis (assembly GCA_903632075.3). Lineage (NCBI taxonomy): Eukaryota > Metazoa > Mollusca > Cephalopoda > Sepiida > Sepiidae > Acanthosepion > Acanthosepion pharaonis. Next base: position 1,010,448 of record CAHIKZ030000252.1, on the reverse strand, counting down.
CAGATAACGCTCAACCAATAAAAATGCAAAGAATCGAATCAAGCAATTCTATTGGTAGATCGCCTCCCCAAACAAGAATTGCGCCAAAATATCTTGAGCCACTTTCGAAAACCCAAAAGGTTATAAAAAGGAGAAAAGACAACCCCCAGTCAGTCAGTCCAGCGACTCACGGTTCAACTTTTTTTGAGCGACTGCACGGTTCAACCCGTTTATGCTTCAAATGTCTCCCCATACATTAAAAAAGGATGACACCCCTCGTGGGTGGGTGACTGAATATCTCAGGACTGCACCAACGTCTCCGGAAGGAGGAACTACGCCGAAGGGCGAAGTCTCCTTCGGGGAGGTTAACTCGGCCCTGAACCCGTTTATACGGGTTCAAATGGGCTATTTTTTGGCTGAGCCTAATGGCTCGGGAATGCCCACATTAAAAAAGGCCTTGTGCCGCATGACACCCTCGTGGGTGGGTGACTGAATATCTCAGTCTAGCTCACTTTTTGAGCGACTGCACGGTTCAACTCTCTGTCTCCGGACGGAGGGAACCCGAAGGAGGCTACGCCGAAGGGCGAAGTCTCCTTCGGGAGGTTAAAACCCCCTGAACCCGTTTATACGGGTTCAAATGGGCTATTTTTTGGCTGAGCCTAATGGCTCGGGAATGCCCACATTAAAAAAAGGCCTTGTGCCGCATGACACCCTCGTGGGTGGGTGACTGAATATCTCAGTCTAGCTCACTTTTTGAGCGACTGCACGGTTCAACTCTCTGTCTCCGGACGGAGAGGAACCCGAAGGAGGCTACGCCGAAGGGCGAAGTCTCCTTCGGGAGGTTAAATCGGCCCTGAACCCGTTTATACGGGTTCAAATGGGCTATTTTTTTTTGGCTGAGCCTAATGGCTCAGGAATGCCCACATTAAAAAAGGCCTTGTGCCGCATGACACCCTCGTGGGTGGGTGACTGAATATCTCAGTCTAGCTCACTTTTTGAGCGACTGCAAGGTTCAACTCTCTGTCTCCGGACGGAGAGGAACCCGAAGGAGGCTACGCCGAAGGGCGAAGTCTCCTTCGGGAGGTTAAACTTCAAAATGGGCCCCTGAACCCGTTTATACGGGTTCAAATGGGCTATTTTTTGGCTGAGCCTAATGGCTCGGGAATGCCCACATTAAAAAAGGCCTTGTGCCGCATGACACCCTCGTGGGTGGGTGACTGAATATCTCAGTCTAGCTCACTTTTGAGCGACTGCACGGTTCAACTCTCTGTCTCCGGACGGAGAGGAACCCGAAGGAGGCTACGCCGAAGGGCGAAGCCTCCTTCGGGAGGTTAAACTCGCCCTGAACCCGTTTATACGGGTTCAAATGGGCTCCTTCTAATGGCTCGGGAATGCCCACATTAAAAAACCCGTTTATATCTCAGTCTAGGTTCAAACTGTCTCCGGATTTGAGGAAACCCGAAGGAGGCTGAGGTTAACCCTAAACCCTTTATACGGGTTCAAATGGAATGGCTGAGCCTAATGGCTAAATGCCCACATTAAAAAAAGGCCTTGTGCCGCATGACACCCTCGTGGGTGGGTGACTGAATATCTCAGTCTAGCTCACTTTTGAGCGACTGCACGGTTCAACTCTCTGTCTCCGGACGGAGAGGAACCCGAAGGAGGCTACGCCGAAGGGCGAAGTCTCCTTCGGGAGGTTAAACTCGGCCCTGAACCCGTTTATACGGGTTCAAATGGGCTATTTTTTGGCTGAGCCTAATGGCTCGGGAATGCCCACATTAAAAAAGGCCTTGTGCATGACATGGGTGGGTGACTCACCCTGTCTCCGGACGGAGAGGAACCCGAAGGAGGCTACGCCGAAGGGCGAAGTCTCCTTCGGGTGGGTGACTGAATATCTCAGTCTAGCTCACTTTCTGAGCGACTGCACGGTTCAACTCTCTGTCTCCGGACGGAGAGGAACCCGAAGGAGGCTACGCCGAAGGGCGAAGTCTCCTTCGGGGAGGTTAAATTGGCCCTGAACCCGTTTATACGGGTTCAAATGGGCTATTTTTTGGCTGAGCCTAATGGCTCGGGAATGCCCACATTAAAAAAGGCCTTGTGCCGCCCCGTTCTCAGTCTAGTTCAAATTCTGAGCGACTGCACGGTTCAACTCTCTGTCTCCGGACGGAGAGAACCCGAAATGGCTCCTTCGGGGATGCCCCCCGAACCCGTTTATACGGGTTCAAATGGGCTATTTTTGGCTGAGCCTAATGGCTCGGGAATGCCCACATTAAAAAAAGGCCTTGTGCCGCATGACACCCTCGTGGGTGGGTGACTGAATATCTCAGTCTAGCTCACTTTCTGAGCGACTGCACGGTTCAACTCTCTGTCTCCGGACGGAGAGGAACCCGAAGGAGGCTACGCCGAAGGGCGAAGTCTCCTTCGGGAGGTTAAATCGGCCCTGAACCCGTTTATACGGGTTCAAATGGGCTATTTTTTTGGCTGAGCCTAATGGCTCGGGAATGCCCACATTAAAAAGGCCTTGTGCCGCATGACACCCTCGTGGGTGGGTGACTGAATATCTCAGTCTAGCGAACTCGCCGATCGATTGCCTAATTAATCCACGACATTCAAAAACAGAATTTTACCGCGCATTATTTTGACGAACTTCAACTGACTCACCTGAAACACTCAACGAACAACTATCGAAACTTTGAACAATATTTCTTATGCACATTGATTTATTCATTACTAAAAATAAGAAATACGAATCACGAAAACAAACACAGACACGTTCAAAAGGTAGACTACTTTAGCAAACTTTTACCAAAAACTCTTATTGTATATTTCAACACAAACACAAAATAACAAACATAACGACACAGAGACATCCAACATTTCAGCAACATATACAATTAACGCACGCAACAATACAAATATTATCCTTGTTTGTAAATATGTAATTGTATATAAATGTTTTATTTGTTTCGATCTATAAATGTCTCGTTTTTACTTTGTTTGAAATCTCATGTTTGTTATATATTTGTTTGGGACAAGGTTTAGACAAACCGATCCGAACAAAATCCTTCTGTTTTAAATGAACCAAAAGTCAAAACAAACTAAACTAAAACAAACCAAATACTTCGTTCCTTTAATAGAGCATGTCAATTTTCCCTGACCTCACAAAGGATGTAGTATTTTAACATAATCGGTAAAAATTGTAAACAATAAACATGAATTCGTATGAAATACACAATGACTTAACTCTATTTTAGCATGACAAACATCTATTCGCGCTGGTTCTTTGATCAAGACTCTTATGAACTTAAATTACATTATTTGGGTTGTTATCCTCATCTTCATTGTCAAATTTCGCCCGATGTTCTCCCCGGCCTTCTTCAGGTGATTGGATTGGAATTTCCATTCGAAACCTTTATTTTGGAGTAGAATGTTCTAGTTTCACGTGCCATGCCTCTCCCGGAAGTCTCAGTTATTTACCTTTAACTCAACAAGTTTTTGTTCCCCACTGCTGTAGCCTGGTATTGAACACACAATTCTTTGGCTCTAGTTACTTGAAGATCTGTGTATAAATTTATAGGACTTATAAACCTAATGTCTCAGCAACATTTTTTTTTACCTGAGCTTATATTGCAATTTTTCTCTTATTTTTATTGTGATTTTTATTGTAATCTTTTTTTACCAGAGCTTATATTGCAATTTTTCACTTATTTTTATTGTAATTTTTATTTTAATTTTTTTACCTGAGCTTATATTGCATTTTTTCTCTTATTTTTATTGTAATTTTTATTGAATTTTTTTACTAGAGCTTATATTGCAATTTTTCTCTTATTTTTATTGTAATTTTTTTACCAGAGCTTATATTGCAATTTTTCTCTTATTTTTATTGTAATTTTTATTGTAATTTTTTTACCAGAGCTTATATTGCAATTTTTCTCTTATTTTTATTGTAATTTTTAATGTAATTTTTTTTTACCAGAGATTATATTGCAATTTTTTGTTGTTATTCATTACTTTTCTCCAGCACTCATTATTACTGGTTCCTATATTGTATTCATTTCTATGCTTGGTCAGCTCAGGAAATTTTTGTAGCCTAGCATAAGTGCTGAATCCTTAAGTTGAAGTTGAGGATAACAGTCCGTGTAAGTAATCATAATACCTAATCTCCGAGGTATAGACTTATTAACAAATTAGAATAAAACAATAATGATTATAATAGCCAAAATTTTCCTGAAAACTTAATGGACAATTAAAGTTGAAAAATATTCCAAAGGTAAGGAAATAAAACAATTCTAAAGGAATTTCAGGAGATAAATTAGAAGAACTATAGAATAACATCATAAAAAACATATGTAAAGTCCCAGATAGCTATGGAAAAATGGAGAGTAATGCAAGATAAATCAACAACGTAATACAACAAACCAACGGAAAGAGTACATAATAGGAGTAGACAGGTTTGTCTATCGTCCGGCTCACACTTCTTCCCGGTTTTTGAACAGGAGTAGAGGTTTATCCCTTGTTTTCCTGCTTGTGATTGTCCCTTTAAAGTCTTTTCTTTCTCTTTCACTACCAGTTGTCCCTTGCGTCATTATCGTTTTGCTTGGGCTGAATTAATAAAACATAAAATAAAAATAAAATAAATAAACATAAAAATAAGATGTTTGAACCACAGGGATCTGTCCAAACGAGGAAACATTTGAACAAATAGACCAAACAGAATAGACTGTAGGGAAATCAAAAGTAAAAGAAAACACCACTCTGACTTTTAGATTCTAACGAATTACCCAAACCGACCATTCGTGCAGATCCAATTATCGTAAGCAAAAAAAAAGGTGTCTTTTATAAGTTTCGCTGTCCCAGCAGAACATAAAGTAAAATCTGAAGAAACGACAAGATGGATACGTATCTGAAAACGTACCAGTAATTTGAATAAAATATGGAACAAGAAGTTAACAGTTATGCCCTTGTTGTCAAACCACGATGAAAGATCTTGAAAGGGCAAATGAAGAGGTTGACGTTTGAGAAATAGTTGAGACTGTCCAAACGACAACAGCGGTGAAAACAACTAAACTAATATTTATGAAAGTTGACATTATTTGATCTACAATAAATCCTTCAGTTATTTCTGGTATAAAGATTTTAATAATAATAATCCTGACACTAACGGGATACAAAGATAGAAATGATAAAGTTCGGAAGTATATTTCTTTGAAAATATGTCGTGAGCTACATTCTGAAAATCTTACGAATATCAATTTAACCAGTGATAGCCATGAGTTCACTATCCTTTAAGAATTTTCCATTCATACTGACAGACTCATAGAAACTAATAGACCAGGCATAGTGATTAAAATCTACTTAAACCAAATGGACGTCATTATTTAGGACAAGCGCTTTTATAAAAAAGTTATTCGTTGGTGAAGCAAAAAAAAACAACAAAAAAACAAAAAACAAACATAAGACGCATTTATCAAAAATGATGAATGAGGAGGGAAAGTTAGAAAGTGATTAAAATAAATTTTAATTGTAAATAAATTAACGACTCAAAAATTGGGAAGTTCCAAAAGAGTATAAAATAGAAAAATGTCACTCACAATCCCTCCATCAAACGTAAGGAACGGATAATATGTATAAACAGAAATGCCTTCTTGTCGCCATGGCAGGGAAATATAAATACTAAAGAATAAGTATAAGTCATTTATTCAAATTGAAAAGAGGACTTTCGAAATTGAACTTAAAATGGGCGAGTATTGTGTAAAACGGCGTATTGAATTATTTTAAAATTTAAAGAAATCAAAGGAAATATTACTACTACTACTACTACTTCTACTACTACTACTACTACTACTACTAATAATAATAATGTTTTGAAACAGAAATGTGACGCATGAGAACATCAACAATCCCTTTTGTAGATGTAGCCTTCAGATAAATTGGAAAAGATTGCAATAGATTCATTGAAGGGAGTCAAATACAAAAAAAAAAAAAGTTCTCACAAGTACAGGCCAAACCTTACGAAAGGCTTTATCTATCTAAACTATGTGTTTTTTTTTGTGTGTTTGTGTGTGTGTGTTTTTATTGCTCAGTGGAAAATGTCATGATGCCATTTCTGACCTTAGGTCTCTGGGCGGGACTCCAAAAACAAATGAGTAAACACCAGAAATCAAACAACAACAACAACAACAACAATAATAATAATAATAATAATAATAATAATAATAATAATAATAGTACAAAAATCATATAACGGACAAGAATCTAAGACGGAAAGTGTGAGGTTTGGTGAATGAGTCAAGAAAGTGAATTTAAAAAAAAATGGAGAATTAAAAATTAGAACACTGAAAAACTGGGAATGATGCCCGTCCTGAGAAAAAAAAATTATCAGCAATACATTTTTAGGAAAAATATTAGCAGCAATATATTATTGAACAAATAATACTAGAAATAAAAATTTTGTCGGTATTAAATAACCCATTGAGGATGACATGTCGTAAAACAAACCAAACCGAAGACCACTGGAAAGATATTGAAAAAATTAGATATGAGAGAAACAATATTGGAACGATTTTAAACTCATCGTTTTATAGTTTCTAGTACACTGAAAAGTACCGAAAACTTGAAGAGGTGTGCTTTCACTTCAACTTTAATGAAAATTTCTAATTTACGTAATAGGGGAGAACAGAAAGTTTAGAGACGAGAAAAAAAAATTTCATTGCTATTAACGAATCATTTTCGCCACTTAGACATCTTTGAAAACTAACTATTATTTCAATGATGCCTTGAAACAAAGGATTCGTATTCGACCGAAAATTTTCATATGAATGAGAATTGTGTCGTCTGCACTCGTTCTCATTACGACGTTGTTCTCAAAGCCCATTTATTCGGTTGATCATCCAAAGCGGTGACTCGCTCTGGTACACCTCACTGAAGCACATGACAGATGGACAGAGAAACCATTGAACAGGCTGTCCTGCAAATCCGCAGACAGTCGGACACTGAGAGAAATGATCATCTGCGCAATAAGTCAAAACGGGGCAGTGACGATACATTCATATCTAATGTCTGGCCTGCGCGTGCAAATATGAACATGCAGACACGGAGAAGCGCGCATGCGCGTTCGCGCACATTCGCCAGATTCGCCTTGGGTTTGTGTTCAGTACTCATAACCCCTTTTCCTTTCTCGCTTCCTATCAAGACATCAGATGTCAGAGAGGGTTCCCTGGTCAGCAGACGGGTGATTGCTGACAGCCCAATTCCCGTGTGACTGCGAGATGATAATCATTTTGCTATAAATAAGGTGAACGGTGCAAATGAAAGCGAAAGAAGAAGAAGAGTAATGACAAAGGTGACATTGAAAAGGAAAATGTGTGGCAATGAGCCAAAAAATCACTCAGGACAGCCGTTAATGAGGGTGGCAGCATCAAAAGTACATTAGTAATAACGCTCCACCATCGTACACTTAGACGGTTATGGTGGCTACTAAAACACTATTGTATTATCAATTCAGTAAACTGTTTTATGGCCATCATTGAAATTCAGATGAAAATTAATGGTTAGAACTTCAACCTCAGTTTCATTTCGCTATAATAATAATAATAATAACAATAATAATAATAATAATAAAATGTGTAACATGAGGAAGGACATCAACAATTCCAGTTGTAGTGGGAGACCTCGGATTGATTGGAAAAGTTTTCGATAGTCTCATTGACGGGATGCTTGTAGCACACGCCTTAAAGAAATACAAAGAATTGTACTCACAAGTACAGCTCATATATTACAACGGACTAACCCTATGTAAAATATGCGTGGCCTTAGTTCATTCTCAAAAAATGCTGAGTAGAAAATGTCATGATGCCATTTCTGACCATAATTCTCTAACCCGGAAAGAAATGAGTATACACCAGAAATCAAAGGAGGAATAACAACAACAACAACAATAATAATAATAATAATAATAATAATAATAATAATTGCCATGAACACCACCCAGAACCGGTTAGGGAGATAGGACCTGTAACCATTTTATGAGACTACACATTACACACAGACAGAAAAATTAACCTAATCGCCCAGACATTGTTATTAGAGACTGTAATCAAAAAGAAATACCTCTTTATTCGTATGGTATTCTCTGCAGATTGCAATGTATCTTTGAAGATTTTCAAATAGCTATCAAAATATAAAGACCTTGAAATCGAAATCTCAAAAATATGGCACATGGGAACATCAAAAATTCCTGTTGTAGTAGGAACCTTCGGATTGGTTGGAAAATATTACAGTAGACTCATTGAAGGTATTCCTGGAAGCCAATGCCTTAAAGAAATACAAAAAATTGTTCTCACGAGTACAGCCCACACCTTACGAAGGGTTTTATCTATGTAAAGTATGTGTGTTTGTGGTTTGGGTTTTTTTTTAATTCGTCAGTGGAAAATGCTATTTCTGACATTAGGTCTCTGTGCGGGACCCGGAAAGAAATGAGTACACACCAGAAATCAAAGGAAATAATAATAATAATAATAATAATAATAATAATAATAATAATAATAATAAAATAATAAAATGTGGCACATGAGGAAGAGCAGTTGTAGTTAGAGCCCTCGGATTGATTGGAAAAGCTTTCGATAGACTCATTGAAGTGATGCCTGGTAGAATATGTCTTACAGAAATACAAAGAATTGTACTCACAATTATTGCTCAGATATTACGGAGGGATTTATCCATGTAAAATATGTGTGATCTTAGTTTGTTTGTTTTGTTTTTTTTTTTTGTTTGTTTGTTTTTTTCTCCAAAAATGCTCATTGGAAAATGTCATGATGCCATTTCTGGCCTTAGTTCTCTGGGCGGCCCCCTGAAAGAAATGTGTACACACCAGAAATCAAATGATATAAAACCGCAGTAAAAATAGATATTTACATAAATAAGTTTGGATTTACCAGGTAAACAACAACATTTTTTTAATGGTAACATGCAGATTATGTAAATCAACGCATTGAAACTGTTCACCACTTAATGTCTGCTTATCCAATCTTGGAACCAAAGAAATATAAAGGTCGACACGATAAGCCTTGGTATCATATTCATTAGAAGGATCGCCAATATTACACTGCGGCACGGGTTGAAAAATATCACACTGGACCAGTCATAAAAGGCCAGGACTGACTGATTGATTGACTTGTATTTGATTGCTTATCAACTATTTGTGGGTTATTTAAAGCCAAAACATATTTCGGGTTGTAAGAGGTAAGTTCCCAAGCTCCCCTCCCATCTAAATAATGGGCGATAGAAAGCTATGAACTCATTATTCTTTGGAACATCATCATTCATAGTAACATACATATAATTGCTAATAGACTAGACAGTGATGATAAACTACAAACAAAAATGCCTTCCGATAGATATGATAATATCATCATATATCCACTGGGTCATGTGTCTATAATGGTTGAGTTATAAGGAAATAACTGAGACAACCGGAAGGGGCATGTCACGTGGAACTACAACAATTTACCCCAATGAACGGAATAAATGGTTCGGTTCTAAATTCTAATTACCTGAAGAAGGCCGGAGCGTACAACGACCGAAACGTTGTGTATACGGCAATGAAAATGAGGATAACATTTCCGAATAATGTAAATAATGCAAATAATCATAATACCTTATCTCAGAGATATAGACAGATAGTGGTAAAAAAAAATAGAATGTCTTTTGTACACTGAAAATTATGTAGGAACTCGTGGAAGAATATTTTATAGCTTATTAATGTATCGTTGTGAATTTTGCTACTTCCTTTTATTTCAGAATGAAAACAAGTCTCGCTTTTAGAGGAAGTACTAATAAATTCAGACTTCTTCACAAATGAGTAGTTTCCACTTTTAATTAATTAGAACCAACGGGTAAAGAATACTGAACATGATATATGCTTCGAAAAGATTATTATTCTTTTGCCAACTGGCGAGTGACTTTAGATATTAATAAGATTTAGTAAATATCCTATAATTAAAATACATCATTTTAAAATGAGTTAAAGGCTCTTTTCGTTTATTTGATATTGGTTTTTAAAAATACTTAAATACACCCTTGTGCAAATTACTTTAAACAATTGCTTTAGTTTGCTGTCTTTCATCATACAGTCAGTTTTAGATCCACTGGAGTGACAGGGTGTAATCGATTTCTATTTTTTTTCCTCATATTAGGTCATTTGCGGTGGTGTGCTGTAATATGAGTCTGTTTTCGGGGTCTATAATGAAATATGTTAGGCTTTGAAAAATACTGAGTCATCCGTGATTTTCATCACGACTTTAAATAATATCATTGGCTTTAAATAACCCAAAAAGAGTTGAGAAGTAATCAGAAATAAGTCAATCAGTCATGAGCTTTTATGACTAGTACGGTGTGAGATTTTTCAACTTATTTATGTGAATATCTGTTTTTGTTTTTGTTGTTATTATTATTATTATTATTAGCATTATTATTATTAACATTATTATTAATAGCATTATTATTATTATCATTACTATTATTATCATTATTATCATTATTGTTATTATTATTATTATTAGCATTATTATTATGATAATTATTATTATGATAATTATTATCATCTTTATTATTATCATCATCATTATTATTATTATTATTATTATCATCATTATTATTATTATTAGCATTATTATTATTAATATCATTATTATTATTATTATTGTTAATATTATTATATTTCTGCCATATCTTTCTGGGTTCCAATTAGAGAACTACGTTTGGAAATGTCATCATGACATTTTCAAGTGAGTATTTTTTAAGAAAAAAAGAAGATCACACACATTTTACATAGATAAAGCCCTTCGTAATATATGAGCTGTGCTTGTGATTACAATTCTTTATATTTCTTTAGGGCATGGGTTACCAGGAATCCCTTCAATGAGTTTATCGAAACCTTTTCCAATCAATCTGAGGAAGTTGTCGATGTCCTTCCTCATGCGCTACATTTATTATTATTATTATTATTATTATTATTATTATTATTATTATTTCCTTTGATTTCTGGTGAGAGCTCATTGCTCTCCGGGCAGCGCCCACAGAGCTAAGATCAGAAATGTCATCATGACATTTTCCACTGACCAATTAGAAAAAAAGGATAACAACACATTTTTACACAGATAAAGCCCTTTGTAATGTGTGGGGTCTTTACTCGTGAGAAAATGTTTTTGTATTTCTTTAAGGCATGGGCTTCTAGGAATCTCTTCAATGAGTTTATTGAAATTTTTTCCAGGTAATCTGAGGGCTCCACCTACAACAGGGATGGTTTATGTTCTCAGGCCTGGGCTATAAATATATGAATAGGTGGAATTTAGGAATATAAACGATCTGAACATGCATCTGAACATTACTAAAATCAGCAAATGGCTGAGGATAAAAGCTGGAGTATTGCAGAAAACTACTGATGTCAACTGATTGCCAGCGAGAGTCAGAACGTTATTGTATGACAATTCACTTTTTAAAAAGTAATAATCTAGCAACTATCAAATCACAAAATAGGAGAAACTGATAAATAAGAAATAACAATGGAGGCAATAGAGATGACACTTTATTATGAATTCTCCCCGATATACAACGATACTGGAGGAAATATATGGAACACTGTCGCGTATTTTATGTAAAAACCAAGAATACAATGCCACGCACTGGAATAAATTATATGCAGTGCAATAGAAATTCTATCTGAATATCTGGAATGAGGAATTATTATTTACACATTCGGACTATTGTCCCCATCTGTGTTGCTGCTATTACAACGTTTCGACCGTTGTGCCATGCGACCTTCCTCAGGTATCTCTCAATCTGGTTAACTTACAGGGATTTATTGAACTGAACCCTTTATTTAATATACAGGAGTAGACTGTTCTCGTTTCACTGCTTATATCTAGAAATATCATCTACATCTTATTCTTATTTAGTCCTGTTCAGTTCTTTCTTCGCCCATTACCACTGAGTGCAAATATACACTGCCCGACCCAGAGACTGAACTCAGAATCACTATGTCACCAAATTCACACGCTTTAATCTGCTAGGCCATTTTCCTTTGGATGAAATAAAGAGTTCCCTTCTGAATTCTCAGTAGGTTACCCAGATAGATATACACCTGAGAAAGGCCGGAGAGCACAACGACTGAAACGTTGTGATAACAACAACGAATATGAGGATAACAGTCCGAATAAAGATAGTGTAAATAACAATACAACTTCAACAAAGACATTGAAACATTGAGTAAACAACAAAGACAGGAAGAACAAGGAAGTGCAATTTGTTTTCGAAAAGCATTTTTAATTTGACTATATCCACAAAAAACAAGACTAATCAGCCTTTGCTAATAATTTAATTTCTGAAAAATCGTTGCATTTTGATAGTTTTTTTTAAGATCTTCAAAAATACATTACTATCTGCAAGTACTGCTATGTCAATAAAAAAGCAAATTCTGTTCTCGTGGTCTTTGATCACGATGTCAGGCTGAATAGCTTTGATTGTCTTGTGTGCGTGTGTGTGTGTTTGTTGTAAAGCCCTATAAAACCGTTACAGTTACAAACTCTGTAACCAGGTCTTGGTAATGTTCACACCAATTTCTTATACTTTCCCTTCCTGTAATTTTGCATATTTTTCAATGCAAATATTGGCAGATATTTTTTTTTATATTCAGAGGGTGCTAATGCCGTGCAACCTGATACAAGATGGTCAATTATTTCTCGATATGTATAAGAGAATCTGCATTTCAGTTTATCACAATTATTCATCATGTGTGCTTAGTAATTTCTAGATAGTAAGCATTAGTCCTGTGCAGTAAGAATAAAACCTTCTGTTTCAGCTTTTAACCCTGCATTACGTAACCATTAATGGGTACAGGTTTGTCTAGATCAGCTTGTTTGGTACGGGTAGGGTACTGACAGTGCAGATGTCTATCTTGCCATTGTTTCTGCATTTAATACATTGCTTTCGTTTTTTAGGCTGCAGTCGGTGCATTGTAGTTTATTTGCCCTTCTTCATCCATTTGAAATTCCCTTTGGAATTTATTGGCGTCCTTTATTACTAAATAAAGTTTCTTAGTTCTTTCATGTTCTTTGACATATTATCATCCACATTATTATTATTATTATTATTATTATTATTATTATTATTATTAATAATAATAATAATAATAATAATAATAACAATAATAATAATAATTTCTTTTTACATTCTGAATATTTTTTCAGATATTTTTTTTACCTGAAATATTAACGAGAATGGGTGTTCATGTCAATGAGAGTGCATCTTTTTTGTTTTTAAAGTAATTTACTATTGTATGGTACTTAATGCCTTGTATAGAACCGTTTGTATCCATGGTGAGGTCCCATAACACTGAAACACTTTCGTCTTCTATCACTGGTTGTGGTGTTTGTTTATACCGTTCTTCTGCAGAGTGGTCTAAAAATGTTGCCATATCTTTCAATGCACGTAATATCATGCCGTATTACATCTATAGTTAAATTCCTCTGGGGCCAAGTTATACCATCAAGATATTAGATGGTCAATAGTTTCCTCAAGGTTTGTGCAAAGGCGCTACTCTTCTTCTTCTTCTTCTTCTTCTTCTTCTTCTTCTTCTTATTCTTCTTATTATTATTATAGTTTTTGTTTTTCCAGTTTTCTGTTTGCGACATTATTTTATGAAGTCTTTTTTCTTGAGTTCTGAGATAAAGGAAGATGTTCCTGAGAAAGCTATTGACATATCAAGGTTTTTCCAAATATGAAATTGATGCTTATGAGATAGGAGTTTTCTGGAAATTTCTTAATAAGTTAATATTACCTTTAGTCATTCCTAGTGTTCCTATGATTATTGCAAAAACTGGTTGTGATTAAGTATATTCTTGTTGCAATTTCGATTTCAACATCCTTATATTTTGAAAGTATGTCAAATTCTTTGGTGAGATATTTTACGGTGTGATGAACATGTAATTATAATTATTATTTTATTTCCTTCCATTTTTGGCATGTAGACATTTTTCCGGATCCCACCCAGAGACCAAAGGTTAGAAATTCCATCATGATAATTTTCCACTGACCAATTCAAAAGAACACACAAACACACATATTTTATATAGATAAAAACCTTCGTAAGGTATGGGCTGTATTCGTAAGAACACATTTTTTTGTATTTTTTAAGGCATGGGCTTCCAGGAATCCCTTCAATGAGTCAACTGAAATCTTTTCCAACCAATCGTAGGGCTTCAACTACAATAGGAATTGCTGATGTTCATATATGCCACATTTTTTAGATTTCTATTTCAATGTCTTGTATTCTGATAGCATTTTGAAGATCTTCAAAACATATTGGAGCCTGCCATATCAATAAGTAGGCCCTTTTTGCGGTCACTTGTAACAATGTGCGGTTAGATTGGATTGATCTGTCTGTGTGTATTGTGTAGTCCCATAAAATTGTAACAGGTCCTATCTCCGTAACCGTGTCTGGGCGGTGTTCATACCAATTTCTTTCAGTTTTCTTCTCTTAGAAGTTGCAGATTTTAGGCCACTCTTTCATGCCGGGTTTTATATTCAGTTGGTGGCAATACCGTGTAACTTGATACAAGATGATCAATTGTTTCTGGATATTTATTACAGAATCTGCATTCTGGGCCAACACAATATTTTAGTATGTGTGCTTGATAATTTCTAGTCTATTATTATTATTATTATTATTATTATTATTATTATTATTATTATAGCTGTGTTATTATAATATTAAAGAAATATACCATCATCGTCATCATCAAGAAAAATTAATAACAATACCCGTATTCCTTCACAACAACATTCTAAACAGTAGAATAAGGTTATATACGAAGTAATATGCGAAAGGGTTATGGCTCTGCCCTGTTCAGTCCATACTACCACCCTCAGTCCAAACTGTACTGCCCTAGTGCAAGAAAGCCACAACGCAGACCCCATGAACTTCTTTGCCGATAATCAGCAATAGCAAACCGAGTATATCAAGGTGAGTGTTGCTAGCTGGTTGAGCACTCGGGGATGGCAGGCGTGCCCTTGGGACATTTCACTCACTGCTTGTATTATGAATCAGTTGAATACAAATTGCATAATTATACAGTCGACGGCGCCTTGATTTAGCCGCGTCCGATGGAAGTGACACGCTAAAACGGAGACGGTACTGAAAGGATGGCTGTCGTAAGCAACTTGGAAGGAGACCAGACACTTCTATTTTCTTTTTATTTTATTTTCTTATATAGTTAGCTTTCCTGGCTTTTTTTCTCTTGTATTTTTTGTTAGTGGCGATTTCATTTTTTTTCTCTCTTTTGTGTATTGCTTCCATTTTATTCAACGCAGTTATTTTGCCATGTGAAATGTCTCCTCACACTGTCTTCTAGTTTTCCTCTGTTTCTCAACAGAGAAGCAGATGAATTACTTAGGCGTATATCTATATGTATCTATGCTGTAAGATTAAACTTTATTATATTTTACAAAGAAAATAAACTAACGCTAAGAAATAGAGTACATTTTAAAAAAATATGTGCATAAGTTAGTGTTCTAAAGTGTACACATACTTGATCTAAAGCAATATATATATATATATATATATATATATATATATATATATATATATATATATATTATCAATGGATCACTAGGTTAGTATTTGTGTATGTATATATGTTATGATGTAAATACATGTAACTACACATGCGTTTACTCCAGTCCCTGCAATGTATTGTGTATGTGCACGTAGCACGCATTGAAAGAATTGAAAGAAAAAGTGGTGGTTGAAAGAAAAACGGAAGAAAGACAATAATCAAAGTATAATATATCAGTGTACATATAAACAATCACACACACACACACACACACACACACACACACACACACACACACATATATATATATATATATATCATCATCATCATATAGGAAAATATGAAATTTTTTTCCGATTTAACCAGTAGAGAAGACAATATTTATGAATAAAAATGACTGCAATTATTACTTTTCCTATTGTCATTTTTATTCATAAATACCAATATATATAAATACACAGACACACACTGTTGTGGTAGGATCCACCTAATTTGCATAGTGGAGTACCGACCATATAAATATGGTTGGTACCGGGAAGAGAGGGAGGAATCAAGAGATTCAACCAGAGACTCTGCCCGACTGCGACTCAGTCAACACATTCTCCAGGAACGGTCTTACCAGGAATATACAAAAGACTATATGTAAATATTGTCTACACTTTCTTGTTTCAATACATTTTGTTCTAAGTACATTTTGTGTTGCATTATTATTCCATGCATTAGTCAAGTTTCAACACACACACACACACACACACACATACACACACACACACACACATATATATATATATATATATATATATATATATATATATATATATATATCAGGACATCTCCTTTAAAATATAAAAACTTTTAAAAATATCTTTGACGATTCCCAAAATAGAACGATAATTAACTATAAAAAACAAATGAAAAGTACAGGTCAATTTCAACTTCATCAGAGACTATCATTTACACTTGTTGTACACTGTCACTAACAAGGATGAATTCTTTCTTCTGATAATGGACATGATGGCCGAAACATAATTAAACTAGAAACATAATTAAAAAATAAAACAAAAATGTTAATATACAAGCTACTATGTCTCAAATTTTAATTTTTAACAAATTTTATTGTTCAAGACATATATATATATATATATATATATATATATATATATATATATATATATATATTCGCAGACACACCCACACGCATATATGTGTGTGTGATAAAATAAAAGAACAAATCGAAAACGTATATTAATCTAACATGTTTCACTTTTATTAAAGCTTTGTCAGACGCTTTAGTAAAAGTGAAACATATATCCTTAAGATTTTAACATCAATAGATACATGTCGTTTTCTCGGAGGACCCAATACCAGAGATATTTCAATATTCAGAATATGTTATAAGCGCAACATTTATTACATTGTAAACATTGTTGTATATACAGTAAATTTATGTAGCCCTAAACAAAAGATAATTAGGGAAGGTCTTTTTCCTCGTTCCAAATTCTATCAATCTCCATGTTATCTATATACACAACCCAATATATATACTTCACATAATTATATATTTCCCGTTAATTATGGATGTATGCCACTTAATGTATAGATAGCATTCGATTGTGAATCTGAGTTACGATGCAATGTTGATTCCTAGGACCACACTATATCTATAAACGTACTACCAAACCTTTTAGCATGATTCCATTCTAAAAATCTTTTCTTGGTTTGGCCGAGAACTTTTCAGTATCCGTCATATATAGTTATACGTTTTGTGGTTTTTATTCCTCCATCAGATTTGGTTTGGTTTGGTTTGTTCTACAACATATCAACCTCAATGGGTTATTTAATGCTGGCAAGATTTTTATTGCTGGTAATATTTGTTTTTTTTCCAAAAATGTAAATTTTAAAAATGTAATTTTTATTGCTGGTAATATTTTTCATTTTCTAAAATGAATTCCTAAAAAGTATTGCTGATATTAAAGCCTATTTTTATACTTTCATAGTTTTGACCCCTTTTTTGTTGGTGGGGGGGTAACTATTTACCCATAGCTGGGACCCCGACAGATGCCACCACCCTGGGTCAGAGTGGACTTGGGAACACCAGCAATTAAGAGGTGGTTCCACGCTCCTCGATATCTTCTGATTAAAGGCCTTGCTATCGGATATAGTTTATTGTCTTACCCAGGACGCGGATATAGTTTATCGTCTTACCCAGGATGCGCATGTAGTTTATCGTCATGCCCAAGACGGTCCTCCATTAAACATGACATGATATCACAGTTGTTGTGGATTCCGGGGATGGAATCCTGCACAAATAAATAAACAACGAAAAATATGTGTATTAAACGTAAGAATACAAAGTTGAAATGAAGATTAGTAGTCCAGGAATGCGGGTTAGTAGAAAAGTATATGTACAAGTCTCTGTAAGTGAAACCGTAATTATCTCTCTTTCTGGACTCTCGTATAACTCTGGGTGAACACCCTGTCTCGACGTTTTTGTCACGCTATCTCTCCGTAGTATAAGTATACTTTGGACGAGTCCATCTTGTGTACAAGGGGCGAGCCCCACAATAACAGTTTAGCGCCGTTCTCTTTATTTCTTAGGGCATTTTTCGATAGCTTAGAGATCACCCCTGATCTGCTACGTGATACGAAAGAATACTGAAAAATGTCCTCATAAATAAAGAAATGACTTGAGGCAACGGAGATGTGTGAGAAAAGTTTTAAGGAAGATGAAACTGAAAACGATACTTAAACTTAGAATCAAAAATAGACAGTTGACATTTCTAGGAGACATAATGAGGAAAGAGGGCTTAGGGAATTTGACACTCACTAGATTGAAGGCCAGACGATCGGTTTGAAACCATGAGAAACCTACCAAACAAACTTGAGTAAATGGATTGGATAACAGGGAAGGGAAGGGATAATAAAACGACAAACATTGCTAAAGGCTACATAGAGTATAGTGCGGAGTGTCATGTTTACCCACATCCTGAATTGACATGGCAATATAAAAGAAGAATACTGTTTTCGGATATTAAGCATTTTTTTTTTTTTTTTTGGCTATTCATATGAGACCTCGGATTTCTCTCAACCTTCTCGTCATCTGTTAATAAGCTACCAAGATGTCTTTCTCCATCTGCTTGATTTGGATGTCTTCACTATGAAATTTAAGCACTCGTCTGTGTGTGTGTTTTTGGGGTTTTTTTTTTGCTCTTCTTCTACTTTTCTGTGCCGTGTCCCTTCAGGACGTAGGCGATCATGACTCTCCACTTCTCCCCATCCCTTGTAGGTCTCACTAAGATTTGTCCCTTTGCTACTTCCCCCAGGCCATGTTCTGTTATCAACTTAAGACCGCTAGCTATGTCATGCGTTGCTTTCCCTTCTGTTCAACCTGTGCGTATCAGATTCTCCAAGCCCCGACCCCCCTTTCTCATTACGTGTCCCTGAAATTTCAGCTGCCTCTTCCTGATGGTAAGTATAAATTTCCTCCTTGTTTGTATCCTCTCAAAAAACCTCATCGTTGCTCACACGCTTGGACCAAGATATCCTAACATCCTTCTGTAGAACCATACCTCTCTTCTTCATCTTTGAGGAGAGCGTCCAACATTCGCTGCAGTAAAGGAGGACAGATGTCACAAGCAGTTCAGTACTCTTTTCTTTGTTACCGAAGATATTCTCTTGTCTCGGAATACCCTGACTAGTTTTTGAAATACGTCTTTGGCCATTCCAGTACTTCTTCGGATCTCAGCGTCGCACTTACCGTCCTCTGTCAAAACACTTCCCAGATATTTAAATTTCCGCACCTGCTTGATTTATTATTCCTGACCTGTAAATCGCATTTCGGGCGTATCCTTTTACTGACGGCCATGAATTCTATCGTCTTGTATTTTATGTTTAGTCCCTTCTACTCGCTCTCCATCGCTACCTTCTATAGGAGGTTTTGTAATTTCTTTTCCGTGTCTGCTGTCAGTAATATGTCATCTGCGTATCTTATATTGTTAAGATTAAGGCCGTCAATAATCAATCACGGTTGGATTTCCAATTCCATCAGAATTGCCTCGTTATATATATATATGTGTGTGTGTGTGTGTGTATATATATATATATGTGTGTGTATATATATATATATATATATATATATGTGTGTGTGTGTATATATATATATATATGTGTGTGTGTATATATATATATATATATATATATATATATATATATATATATATATATATATATATATATTAACACTAGATATACTGGTCGGAATTAATGAGTTAAATAAAATAACAATTGCTTCAGTTTTCAGATTCAGGTAGAAAGTTATCTCCTAAAATCACCTTATCAAACTTTTACAGTAGTCCCAACATTTTTTTGAATATATTTTCAGTAGCTTATCTAAATGTACTTTCCGATAGATAGATAGATAGATAGATAGATAGATAGATAGATAGATAGATAGATAGATAGATATTGGCCGGTGGGATTTATTTTTGGGTGCAGCTTATCCTGATGTAATTTAAGAAGAAACATTGATAGTCATTTCTCCGAGTCAAAAATGTTACCAAAAATATATTTACAAACTTTAACGTTGCAAGGCAAACACAAAATTGGAAAATAAAAAATACAACATTCTTAAAGAGAAGAATTACTTTGGGCTATCGGAGCTCTGCCGTTGTTACCGTTACCGGAAACGGTTTTGTGAAAATCTCGCTCCAGTCTTGATTCAGGTAAATTGATATTTGTTGTGAATGAGACTTGAATGAGATTTGCTGGCCGATATATATCTGAATGTTCGCGTGAATACTCCGTAAAAAGTTACTCAAGCATGCCATTCCTGGCGAGATTGAAAAAAAATAAAAAGGTATAAATATTGACGAATTTAGATTGAATATCAACAAACATCACACTTTATTTTTATCGGCAAGTATTCTTATTTATATATTTTTAATGGAATTGATAAAAAGCAAGATATCAACGAATGTATCATATTGAAAAAAAAAACAAACAAAAAAACAATAATAATAAATTAGAAAGAAAAATAAGTAAATATATTATTCTTCTATGCACTGTGACCCTTCAAGACGTCGGTAAACATGGCTCTCCACAATTTCTTAACTTCGTATCTCTTCGTAATTTTTTTTTTCTATCTTTCTTTATCCCTGTTCTGCCACCCATTTGCGCATGCTCGTTAGGTAGGTCATGCGCTGTTTTCATCTGTCCCACTTGCCTTATATATGTCCTGTGAGTATCAAATTTTCTAAGCCCTCTTATCTCATTATATACACTAAAAATATCTGTCATATGTATTTTATAATTAAGTAGTCAAAAAAAAAGTAAAATACTGAATTTGTACAGAAACGACGTGAAAAGTTGTGGATGAGGAATGTTTATTAATAAAAGAATATAAAAGATTCAATCGACGTATAAAATGTATAATTTTTATAATAATTAATAATATAATTATATTTTTATTAACTATTACACTACTGCCATAGAGAAAAATATCAGGTAATATTTTTGACCGAATTACGCTACGCTTATGAAAGAAAAATTCTGAATATCAAGGACAGAGCGCATGAAATTATAAAAGTGTGGAAAGTAGGTATCAACACTGGACGGAAAACGTTACGTTTTAGCATGAAACAGGTTGTCATCATCCAATGCTGAAACCTATACCCATACCCCATACTGCTTGTGTGTGTGTGGGTGTGTATATATATATATACCTCCAACAGGTCAAGCATAGATTCAATGCTAAAACAAGTGGTCCATCAAGAAATCAAAACTTGTTGGCATTCTGTCACTGGGTGAAAGAGCCTGATCTATGAAGATGTCGACTCTGCTGCATCTCGGTGTCATTGAATATATTTCACGTTTTCTTTTGTTGACAATTTTTCTTTTTGTCTATATATATATATATATATAACATTGACTCGTGATGAGACGGAATTGTTATGATTTTAGCTATTGGTAGAAAGAGGTCTATCTTTGATAATAAAAAGATCTGCCGTCTCATCAGCCAACATATAAATAAATACACACACACATATATATTTATTAAAGACATATTTTATGTTTAACGTTGTTATTTTATAGATACAAGTATTTAAGCAAATGCTCTGTTTATGATAAACAGTATTAAATAACATTTACCGGCCTGAATGTCCGAGAAATTTTCATAGAAAATATTCGTACTTTGACAGGATTCGAACCTGCATCCTATACGGAACCGTCATATACGCTGACGTGCCTTACCTCTTAGGCTACAAAGAAGCGTTCGGTAGACAAGGTCGAATTTACTGCTATAGATTTAATATTATTTAATACTGTTTATCATAAACAGAGCATTTGCTTAAATACTTGTATCTATCAGGATATGATGCCAGATTAAAAATCGAACATTTGTTTTAAATAATCACTATATATATATATATATATATATATATATATATATATATATATATGTGTGTGTGTGTGTGTGTGTGTGTGTGTGTGTGTGTGTGTGTGTGTGTGTGTGGGTGTGTGTGGGTGTTGTTATTTTATAGATTTAATATTATTTAATACTGTTTGTCATAAACAGAGCATTTGCTTAAATACTTGTATCTATAAAATAACAACGTTAAACATAAAAAATATGTCTTTAATAAATAAATTGTCGGACCTTGTCCATTTCTTAATATATATATATATATATATATATTTATATATATATATGTATATAAATATATATATATGCACACACATACATACATATATATATATATATATACACACACACACACACACACACACACACACACACACACACATATATATATATATATATATATATATATATATATATAGTGATTATTTAAAACAAATGTTCGATTTTTAATCTGGCATCATATCCTGAGGTTATATTTGATTGGAACATGTGTTTGGATAGACATCGCATTAAATTAGCTTCTGAGATGTAAATAGGAAATAATGACTCGATTCCTGTCGGGAGATACTGCTGTTTCTTCAGCAAGATGTCTCCATATCTAGGCCAGATGATATGAATTTCAACGTTTATAAAATAAAAGTGTGTATTCTATATATAATGTTTATTATTATGTGATACACATGCACACACACAAATAAATATATATATATATATATATATATATATATGTGTGTGTGTGTGTGTGTGTGTGTTAATTAATTATATATATATATATATATGTATATATATATATATATGTGAATTATATATATGTATATTTTGCATCACATCAGTATAGAAATTATATATATATATATATATATATATATATATATATATATATATATAATTTTATATTAATAGGATGCATGCACGCATACACTCATGCGTGTGTTTGTGTGAACAAATCACTAAACAGCAGATGTTGAGAAGTGGTTCTTTGTCGAGCAGGACACATTTCACCACACATTTGTATATATATATATATATATATATATATATATATATATATATATATATATATATATATATATATATAACTGGAGGAGTACTAGAACGGAGAGTGATTCTCTCGGAATGACACAATGCCCACTTCCACCCATTAACACCAAATTCTTGGCATCTTCTTCTAAGTTGATATGAACACGGACAAATAACGTATGTTATTTCATTTTTTTTTTTATTACTGTTGATCCAGAAAAGGTGTCCTGATTACATTTTCTAACTTCGGACCCTACCAATATTTGGACAGCAGACAGAAAGCCCAGGTCCAGCGTGGAGACCGACACGTGCTATCCGAAGAACCCGAGGAAAATTAGATGTCAAGTGACAGTCAGATTTTTGCCACTTTTCTTCCCCTGATTGAGCCTTTTCGACATTTCTGATAAAATGAGATTCTTTTTCATTTTCCGTCTCTCTTGAGTTCACTCACATCGGCGAAAGTATCCTCATACCCCTTTTTCACCTTTCACCTTCTTTTTACAATTATATACACGGCTTCTTCCTTTCTTTCTTTTATTTCCTACTTTCTTATTTGTTTACATATTTATTGTTTTTTTTTTTTTTTCTGTTCTCTGGTTTCTTTCTTTCTTTCTTTATGTGTTTTTCCCTTGCTTGCTTTTTCCTCTCTTTATTGTTTGTTTGCTTTCTTTCTTACTTTTTTCTTTCTTTTTCCTTCCTGCTTGATAGCCTTATTCTTTTTCTTTTTCTAGTATTTACATTTAGAGCTCGCTCTATAGTTTATCACAAATATAGGAGTTACCCTCTTCTGTTCAATATATTCATTTGCCTTTCATAAGCTTCTATTTTCATCTATTTTCAATTTTTCTTAATGCTTACCGCTTTTATTTTCTTTTGCAAATGCACCGATGTGCATGAGTTTAAACATTTTCTATACAACTGTTCAATTCCGATACTTTTTTTCTTTTCGTAATAAACAGAACAGCAAATATCTTCTCGCAGCTTTTCCTATCTTTATTCAATGTGTTGTTCTTGTTTGTTGTGCCAAGTCGAATTGAGTCCAGCCATTTGGCCTTTCTTAACTCTTCGCTCCTGTCCTATGACCTCACATTATTCGGGGAAACAAAGCAGAACATGAATGGCAACAGAGGCGAAGGAAAGAAGAAGAAGAAGATGTGTTATTGAAGAGTACGCATACACGTGCATGTGTATATATATATATATATATATATATATATATATATATATATATATATATATATATATATATAAAAAGGTGAAGGTGAAAAATGATTGACCGACTTCAAGTCAAATCTTGTCACATATTCAAACCTTGACGACCTATTCTGTCCACCAAGTGTATGAGCAGTGTAATAAGATATGATATACAGGTAAAAACAGCACTAATTCAAACTTGCAGACACACACACAAATATATATATATATATATATATATATATATATATATATATATATATATATATATATAATGTGTGTGCGCACGTGTGTGTGTTTTTACCTAGTAATTATTTATTGTTTTATAAACAGATGAAAAAGGCCAGACAGCTACCAAACATTGTTTATGATGAATATTATTGGTCAGGGAATTCATTTTTTGAACAGGATTTCAGTAAATTTGATTAAAATACATAAATTGTACAAATTGATCTATATGTATGTGTGTATGTGTTTATGTGTGTTTGTGTGTGTTTATGTTTGCGTGTGCTTGAATTAGTGTTTGCCTCTGTGTGTGTGTGTGTGTTTCTGTTTGTCTTAGCTGGTCTTGATTTGCGATTCGATAGAGATATATGTATTGATCTTTTGTTGTGGCGCTTAAAATAATTCTAATATGAAAGTAGGACAAACTTATATAGCATTATTTCTGTTCGTAATCAGTCTCATCTTTTAAAAAAATTATTACAAAATAAATAGTATTAGTTTTGATAAAAATTAATAGTATTACAAATAAACTTCATCTAATATGAATAGCAAAATGATTTCTGTTACATTGGGTTTGTTTAATGTTTTGGATACAATATATTTAGGGCTAAAATACAAACGATCCTAACGACTATTTCCTTTCAAAACGGTAGAGTAATGGATAGCGTCTCGTATTGAGGAATCGGAGAGCCGAGTTCGAATTCCATTCGAATCCATTATATTCACTTACGTGCTAATAACCTTGGAAAAGGTATGAATCCTCTTCTTCTAAGCTATGGGTAAATAGCAGGGAAGACGTACTTTTACAGCCTTGGATGGAAACTGGTCTACCTCAGAAAGAAATGGCAACTTACTGTGGGATAAAAAAAAATCTGCCTCGTCAGTCATGTATCGAAAGATACATAATCGCCTAAGCGTGTATCACAGATGACACATAACTGACTGATTAATGTAGCTCAATATTTCATTTTAAATTCATCAATGAAAATTATTATGAAAATAAAGACAATTTTAAAAGCTTGTAATTTTAGCGTAAATAAATATTTCAATGTAATAGGCCGTAATAATTTCAAATTAAATTATCTGAATAATTTCCATTCAATCCCTAACAGCTGTTTCATAATTTCAATCTGAAAGGCATATGAAAGTATAAATCAATTTAGAGTCGCCAATATGTAAAACAATTTGAGAAATTTATTCCTTCGACATGTTTCGCCCGCATCATCAGAAAATAATAATGTGAAAAAACTGATTTGAAATTAATCTAGATTTTAAAACTATAAACTAAGTGTCGTATTGCTCACGTAGATTTTTTTCTTGCGAAATACAATTATTTTATCTGGTTAATCAGCGAATAAACGAAATAAAAAAAAAATTCCAATTTGTCACATATTTTTCATATTAAATTATCTTTAATAGTATAAGTAATACCTTGGTTTTATATATAATATGTGCTTTAATAAACTACTTAATATTATTTAATTAACTTGTAGTAACGTAATCCTTAGCAGCGGAGAAAATAAAATCAACGTGCCTTGTTAATAAATTTCTAATAATACCTAATTAAGATAAAAAATAAAGAGTATTTATTAATAAAATCATAACAAATTTATAATAAATATATTAATAAATTAATTTTTGACAATATTAATAAACATATCAATGAATTAATAAATTCATAGTAATAAATGTATTATTTATTTTTCATAAAGTTAAAAATTAAAAATAAAACTTAGTAATAATTTAAAAATCATAATGGATTTTTATTTTTATTTTTAAATATAGCCAATACGATTTAATTGTAAATTTTCTTAATACGGCCTTTCTGTGCGTACCAGTTTTAATAATTCATAATCAATATATTTTATCGTTTCGTCTGCCACCATAATTTTTATTAGTGCGAAATCCGAAGACACATTGGAAAAGCGAAAAACGGCTTCCAAAAACTAAGCAAAGTATGAAGAAACGAAAAATATTTGTTAGAAACAAAGAAAATAGGATTGAATTCTTATGCAATATGATTCTTCCTGTATGACATTGAATGCTGGGACAATCTAATCACAGATGGAAAGAGACTTGAAGCAACCGAAACAAAGAAAAGTGTACTGAACAGTTTCTGATATCTGTCATCTTATATGGCAGTGAATGATGGACAATCTCTTCAGAGATGAAGAAGAAACTTGAAGCAGCCAAAACAAAGAAAAGTGTACTAAACTGTTATGTGATATATTTCCTCATATATGACAGTGAATGCTGGACAATCACCTCACAGATGAAGAAGGGACTTGAAGCAACTGAAACAAAGACAAGAGTACTGAACTGTTATGTGATGTTTGTCCTCCTACATGGCAGTTAATGCTGGAAAATCTCCTCCTAGATGAAGAAGAGACTTGAAGCAACCGAAACGGTGTTATACAGGAGGATGATGAGAATACCATGGACCGAACTTTTGAGCAACGACGAAGTTTTAGAGAAAATGGAATCTAAAAGGACACTTATACTTAAAATTAAGAAGAGACAATTGAAATTTCCTGAGCACATAATGAGAAAAATAATGATTGTCACAGGACATTGAAGTTAAGAGTGTCAGAAGAAAACAACGCATAGCCTACTTAGTGAGCTTGATCAAATGGATGGAAGATTTAGGGACGATAACAAAAATATAAAATGTATTAAGAGCTACAAAGAATTGGAAATTGTGGAGAGCCATTATTGCCAACGTTCTGTAGGGTCACGACACATATAAGATTACATTATTACAATATTGATTACTATTGTACTGATTGTAACATCGGTCATAGTCCTAAGAATCATTTCATTCATAACATCTCTCGTGTCTTTCCTGTCAATATCTCTTTGTTTGGATTTGTTACACGTCGTTAGAGACCTTTAATATTTCACGAGTTTTGGGGGATTTTGATCGATACCTGTTTTTTGCATCTTTAACCACAGTTGATGTCATCGATCTGTCGAAAGACTGATAGCTTATACTCGACAGTTATTACTATCAAAACGGATTATTAACTTTAACACATTTCAGCATTTTCTCTAATAGATTTTATGAAGGCAAATCAATAGGACGAGCGGTTACTACTTAATTCACAAGCAGTTCACCTGTTCACTTAAAATATCTACTATCGTGTTTCAGTCGGTTAAATGTTATGTATAAGTTTAATTCTCACAACATTTAACTGCGAACAGTTGAATTAATAGCAGAAGTCAATGTAGATTAAATAAAACAAGCAATGATTTATAACACACTATTAAATAAAATATATTCTTATAATAAATATTAAAGGAAACTGAATCTATTATTGCTATTTAGTATTGTAGAGTGCCATGATGCAAGGGATACTATGCATAAAAGAATGTCTGTTTAGTATTTATACAGCAAAATGATCAGTCCTGATTTGTGGTCTGAACTCCACTCATTTTCTCAACGACGTAATGTTGTAGCCTTCCCCTGTTTTTCTATAATTATTTTCATGGCATTTCCTCTGACGAGATATTTTCACTAGTGTCCTGACTGCATGAATTTAAGCGCGTTACTTGGTTGGCATCTCGGTCCCACCTTTTTACTGTCGAAACAAATGAATGTAAACGCCTCTTCTACTCCAACAGTTTATCTCGCACTTCCCCACAGTGAAACTCCCTTCCTCTTATTTGACATTAGTTTACTTTGAGATCAATACTACAATAGATATGTAAAAATTGTTTCATTCTGTAATTCTCTCGGTCAATTTCAATGTAATCCAATATCGACACTCGATGAACAGGGGCGATAACAAATAAAAAGACAATGAATTGGTTTGTTAACTTTTAAAATATTTTTTTGTGATCGTTCGAAAAGTTTTTGTCGCTCTGATATTATTTTCTTTGCCATAACAATTATGATTTTACTGGTATGTTTCGCGTTATTAGGTATGTAAATTTATTGTCAGTAACTTATTTTAACTTCTGTTGGATTTCTGATATGAGGACTTATAATTTATATCGTGTAAATAACTTATGTAAATATGGTTTCGCATCCTTTTTCTCATCTTCTCCCTTTCTCCTATATTCTTACTTACTTTTGTGGAAAAGACTCTCTCCCTCTCTCTCTAGAGAGAGAGAGAGAGACAGAGGGGGTGGACTCACCCTATCACTAAATTCTTAATATCTTAAAGTCTACGCTCAACCGTTACCTACATAAAATAATCTCATTCCCTAACTATCTACCTTGAGTTGTTCTTTTGCCTTGGATTTGGTGAACAACAATGAAAATAAGTTATTTGTATCTTATATATTTTAAATCAAACGATTTACCAGAAGCGTTTACAATATGTAGATGCCAGATCCATTTTAGAACGATCTCCATTTTGAAAAAAAAATTACTTTTCGTTATTTGAGATAAGTAATTAGTTTCTTATATGAATTATTCCTTTGATATTCGATATTACTCAAATTATCTTGACTGTCAAATAAGAAGAAATCCCATGAAACAGTTTAAAAAGCACAAAGGTCAATAAAACATAGGAAGTAAGAAAAGAATATAGTGAAAAAGTAATTAGGAATTAATAAGCCACACGTGATAAACGAAGTATGACAAGAAAGGATGAAAGCTAAATATAAAGTCGACAGAAATGCTGGATTTTACTCTCGTTTTTTACTGTTAGTCCACCCAATACAAGGCCCCAGACCATTCAACGTAGAGGGTTACTGAATTATAGATAAAAAGGACAGAAAAGAAACATGAGTACAAAAAACAAAAAAAACAAAAAACAAAAAAACAAAATGAGGATTAAAAATAAAACAAGTGAAAAAAGAATGAAGCAATCATGTGGATGCAAATCTGAGATGTTTTTTTCTTCTTCTTTCTTTTTAAAGAGTTGTTCTTTTGTTTACGGTCGTTGGTGACATTGTCAAGAATTGACCGGTGAGGGAATTAACTTTCTCACAACTCTTTTTGACGGTATAAAAAAGACATTTGTATAAACGTGATTAGCCTATGAAAAAGAATTTCCGAAGAAATGTTTGGAACATTCTGTCTAATCATAGTAGGATTTTCCTCTGACGAAACAAGGGGATGGGAATAGTTGATGTACAAGTGAATGTCAGAATATTTTGCTTTGCACGTTCATGTGAATATACGATTGAGTTAGTGTCTTTCAATAATGAAAACTGCGTCTATTTAACTGAAAAAAAAGGAAACAGACCTAACAATAATATTGAACTTTATTATAATAGAGGACCCAATGAAAAACACTTGAATAGATTCCCATATCATCTAAGAGACAAGTTCAAATATCAAGAAAATCTTTAAAACTCGATATTTTTGTAACGCGCCATAAGGTCTCTGTATATGCAAGTGGTGTAACGGTAAGTGGCTCGCTACGTAAAATCGGAGAGTCGAGTTCGAATTCCATTTGAGATCGTTACACTCACTTACAAGCAAATGATCTTCTGAAAGTTATAAATCCATATTCTCTTCCCATTTATAGGTTGAATTTGGAAAGATATATGCTATTCTCAAAATTTGATTTTTACAATATTCACCTGCAAAGGAATTATTATAATCCACAAAGGGTGGATAAGCTGTAAAAAAAAAAAATGAATAAATAAAATAAAACGTATCTGAAACCTCCTGCAATTTACAAAAGTCAGTTCATACCAAAAATTGAGCATTGCTGCCATGCCTGGGATGGAGCTGTTCGATCCTCATTTCTCTAAATCCACAGAGTTCAAAGTGCGTGATGAATTCTTTTCAACCCTGCAACATTTTTCTACAGGCGATTCGTTGCAAACCGCTAACTAAATTATCACTAATAAGACCTTTAAATCTCTGTCATGCCACACATAAAAAGTCGAAACCTCTTTTTTCGCATCTACTTCACTTCTATGTGAAGTTCCATTTTAAGAACTCTTACAATGAACCGCTGCTTTTGTGGAAAAGACTCGAAAGAGAGTGAGAGAAAGAGAGAGAGAAAGAGAGAGAGAAAGAGAGTGAGAGAGAGAGATAGAGTGAGAGAGAAGGTTCACCCTATCACTACATTCTTAAGACCTTAAAGTCTACGCTAAACCGTTACCTACATAAAACAACCTCATTCCTTAACGATCTACCTTGAGTTGTTCTTGGGCCTTGTATTTGGTGAACAACAATAAAAATGACAACTCTAGATGTGGAAGTTCATGGAAACAACAGTATAAATTTAATACGTAAACATTGCTAAATATACTTCAACCGAGTCAAATAACGTTGAACACTGAACGATTTTAAAGTAAAATAATATATTTTCAATCTTAAAACGCAAAGAAAATTAACTATATAACCCAAACGCAAATGTTAATATAGAGTGTTTATAAATATATCGAATGCCACCTTGAGAAATATATTTATTTTCATTAAAAGTCATACATATAGTCATCCATATCAGCATAAGTATAATAAAGTATGTGAAAGTTAATTAATTTCTGTAGACTGTTTAATGGGACGTGGTAACAATAAACTTGCATTATTTACATTATTCGGACTGTTATCCTCATCTTCATTGCTATATTCACAACGTTTCGACAGTTGTAAGCTTCAGCCTTCTTCAGGTGATTGGAATTTCCAACCGAACCCGTTATTTCCTCCACCGATGTAGATTTTCTACTTCCACGTGCCATGCCTCTTCCAGATATCTCGGTTTTCTTTTCTTTTAACTCAACTCGCCAATGTTTTGGTTCCCACTGCTGTGGCCTGGTATTGAACTCACTAATCTTTGGGTCTAGTCACTGGATCTAACCAACGTCTTTATCCACTGGATAAAAAACCATTTACACCAGTGAATAAAGAATCATTTACACCATTATGCAAATTAACTGAAGCAACCGCTTTAGTTTCATTTCCTTCACCATACGGCCAGTTTTAGACCCACTGGAGTGACAAGGTGTAATTTTTATTTTATTTTTTTTTCTAAGATTAGGTCATTTGCAGTGTTGTGCAGTAATATCAATTTGTTTTCGGGGTCTATTATGAAATTTGTTTGGTCTTAACAAATATTGCGTCATCCGTGATTGCATCAGATTTTCATCACTCCCAGACACTACTTGTCTCGACTGTCGATTAGTTGCTCTATGGCCATTGTCTGCGATGGACGGTACTCCAAGGAAGCGTACGAAAATTGTAACGTTGCACGAACACAATGGCAAGCCTTACCAGTGAGCAAATCAAAGTACTATAAATTTGCCCGGAAACTCTCCTGATTTAAATACAATCGAGAATCTGTGGTCAATCTACAAGGAAAGACTTTGTGGAATGGACATGCAAAGTATTAACATGGGAACTGGGTCGTGTTTCATTGGAAAAATACGAAAGTAAAAGTAAATAATAACGAAATTATTGGTTTTGTTTCAATTAATTTGCACAAGTGTGTATAACAACCAAAAACTAAAATGTTAACTTATTTAATTAACTGACAGTTTATATGAAATTAGTTAAATTCCAAACATATGTATCTTATAGTATCCTGAGAAAACTGTAAGCAGGTAGAAAAATAAATTTAAAATATCAATGGTGGATTCCATTCGAACTAATTTTCCGAACTAACAAAAAAAAAAACTCCAAAAAACTATGAGTTTTGATGGCATCGAAGGGCATGCTAAGCGTTACATATGCAGAGAATATATAGTCTAATGCAATGACCCCCCAAAGTGCATATGTAGCGATTTGCCTGAGGCATTCAAGTGCCTGGAGTTCAAATCCAAAGTGTTTTCAATAGAACTGACGCGACATCATTTTACAGGCTCGGGGCCATATGTAAAGAATTGCCTGAGGCGGTGTCATATACAAAATCACTTATATTTTAGCTGTGAACAACATTTTGAGCTTTACACACCCAACAACTGTATGACCCCGCACAGTTTATCGGAAATCAACTCATTTAATAAATATAAAGACAGAAGAAGAGGGACAAATTTTTCTAGAAAATATTATAAAGAACCATGGACATATGATAGTTATTTTCCAATCACAGCTTAGATGTGGCACAAGGCCGAAAGTATGGGGCATCTAGTGAGGATCGAACTCACTTTTTCAGTTGTAACTGTTCTAGCGAGACAAGCTTGCTAACCATTACACCACGCCGAAGTGCCCCCATGGATATACGATAGTAATGTGTCAAATACCTATGTTAGTGATGTATTTAAGTTGCCTTTTTACTAATAGGAATTACTAAGGACAAAACATTTATGGTTAACGAAACAGAGTATCCAGTTTTTCATTGTTCCTGGGAAGGTTTTGCTTGAAATGTTTCATAGTCATTAACTTTATACAAAATTTACTATTTACTTCTAAATGAGGAAGTCCAAACCTTGTTATTCGATTTTCCGCGGTTTGTCAACCCTTTGCAAGTTATTTAAAGCCAGAAAATATTTGTAGATTGTAAAAATTTATTTAATAATGTTATAATAATACAAGTTTTACGAGTTAACACATAGCTAGGAGGTAAGAGATGAATTCATACATTTCCCAAGCGTATTTGTGCGTATATATATATATATATATATATATATATATATATATATATATATATATATATGTATGTATGAATGTATATATATATATATATATGTGTGTGTGTGTGCGTGTGTGTGTGTGTGTGGAAATATACTCTTAGGTGTGATATATTTATGGGATAAAGTGCTCAATATCAGAGATAGAGCGTGTGTAAATACAAGTAAACATTGAAGTCAAAACGTAGAGGCGACAGGCTGTTTCATGCTAAACGCAATCTGTCGCCTGTAAATGTTGACTTCAATGTTCACTTTAATGTGTATATATATATATATATATATATATATATATATATATATATATATATATATATATATATATATATTTTTTAGTATAGTATATTATGTTACATATTAATAAATACACATTATTCCTCGCCGATAACATGTATCGGAGTTTCATGTACAACGCATTCGTCAGGTTCTGAGTAAAGATCGACCATTACGTAATTTAAATTTAAAAAAAATATGTGGTTATCGCAACGTTGGTGCAGTTAGATATTGTACTGGGATTATAGATTTTAATTTTTTAAAATTATATTTCTTATTTAAAATAAACAAGATTTGTATATATATATGTATTTATTTCTAATTGCGATTATTATTTTTATATTAAGCATTAAGTGAGATTACTTGTTATTTTTTAAAATATATATATATATATATATATATATATATATATATATATATATATATATATATATATATATATATTATTTAATTTTAATATCTATATTCGGCCGGTGTGAAAAAAACCCATATAATACAATTTGTAAACAGAAAATATTGAACAAACTGTGCAAGAGAAAACAAATCAATAAAAAAAAGACTAATAACATCCGTGCTAGTAGAAAATAATCAATCATCACCACAAAAAAAAAAAAAAAAAAAACACCAACAGAGTAACTTAAGTTAAAACTTAATAGTGATCAATACCCCTGTGTAGACCAAAAACTAAAAAACCTACCTATCTCGGTATCTCCTAACGGATCATCAGGGTAAAAACTGACCGGTTTTTTTTTTTTTGGGGTGGGGGTTACTTATTTTTTGTTATTGACGATTCCCTCTAAAAGGACTCTTTATTTTTTTATCTATTTTAATTTATAATTTAATCTATATTTAATATTAATCTGTTTGATGTATTATAATTTAATCTATAATTATTCTTTTAACATATATGATTCTATATAATCCTTTATAATTTAATCTATAATTAATCTATATAATCTTTAAATTTAATCTTAATTTTAATCTCTGCTTTACCTT
This sequence comes from Acanthosepion pharaonis, assembly GCA_903632075.3. Taxonomy (NCBI): domain Eukaryota; kingdom Metazoa; phylum Mollusca; class Cephalopoda; order Sepiida; family Sepiidae; genus Acanthosepion; species Acanthosepion pharaonis. The sequence continues at coordinate 976,200 of CAHIKZ030000252.1, read as the reverse complement.
TTATTAATCTATTTAATATTTTTCCCCTTATATTGCAAAATTGCCTTTTGGGCTATTACTTATCTATTTATTTTAATTCGTCCTTTATCTTATTATTAATTTTATTCTTCAGATGTTTCTTGTTTATATACTATTAATGTCTATTTTTTATTATAATATTAAATTCCTTTGTATAATATAAAAATTAAATAATAATATTAATGCATATTGTAATTTTTCATTTAACTCACTCATGTGCCATGCACAATTGAGAGATGATAAATAGATGTGTTACAAATTACTCCAAAGAGTTGTTTACACACTAAATTATTATGACTATATTATCAATTTTTATACTGTCTGTGATAATAATTTAAATGCCAGTCTCTGGGAACCATCATAGGTCACATGACAGTTTTGAAATCTGGCTCCAGTTATGGGCAGAAAGATCTGCGCTTAGCCCTCTTAACGCCCTGTGGAAAGAATGCACTTTTCACAAAAGCATTAAGTTGAAGCCCTTGATTGATTGATTCTACGGTTTATCAACCATTTTTAGGTAATATAATGATAGAAAAATTCTTATTTTTTTTTTGTTTTAGATTGTAAGAATATTTTATTGAGATAATAACGGTTAGTGATACCAATTAATCCATTGTGAGAAGAGGGGCATTCAGACATATGCGCGTAAGTGAATATAATGAACCTCACGGAATCGGAACTCGTCTCTCCGATTCACAATTCCGAACCATTTTCCATTACACCACCCGCACATCCAAGCTTACAACCCCTGGTATTCCTAAACGGTCACCCATCTAGCTATTGACAAGGCTTGACGTTCCGATGAACTTACGGGAAAGGGTGTTTCAAGGTGATGTGGTCGTAAGATCAACCTTGCCATGGTTATTCTGTGAACGAACTGTAGCTAGGCATTTGATCGACAGACTTTCGGCCGACGGGCATTGTACGAGTAAAAATAGTTAGAAGCAATATATATATATATATATATATATATATATATATATATATATATATATATATATATATTGTTTAATTTTATATCTATATTCGGGTGGTGTGAAAAATCCTAGATAATACAATTTGTAAACAGAAAATATTGAACAAACCGTGCACTAAAAATGTAATAAATATAAAAAAAACCTCACCATACATACATATATATATATATATATATATATATATATATATATATATATATATATATATATATATATATATATATATATATATATACAAATGTGTGGTGAAATGTGTCCACTCGACAAAGAACCACTTCTCAACATTTGCTGTTAGTATTTTTAAATATATTTGAATGTATTTGGGTAAAAATTACCACCTAATTATTTAATTCGTATTTAACAGTTAGAAAACAGCTACTTCATCCCTTTAAGACAATGATGATTAAAAATGAAAACAGATGGGTGTTTGATCAACTTTATGGAAGGGTTTAAAGTGGGTGTTTGATCAACTCTGTTTTCATTTTGAATTTATAGGTCTGATGATTTGGATCGTATTTACGATTCCAATGGAATAAATTATGACCATGGAATATCAGTGTTTAAGCCTTTTTATTACATATATATATATATATATATATATATATATATATATATATATATATATATATATATATAAATCTGCATATCGATCTGTGATCCAGTATTGATAAACAATTTTTTAATTGTATGTTTAACCAATTTTCAGAATATGCATTTCTCGTAATAAAAGTTAATCGATAGTACATTTGTACACATATCCGTGAAACTACCCGTACACACGCACATAAATAGAGAATAAAAGCGATATTCAGCACAGAGTTTTCGGGCACCCAAAACCTTTTTAACTTTCACTCTAAATTTTTGATTATGGAAAATTATTTTATGTTTATTGTTTTAAAAAAAATTTCTGAACGCTAAAATGCATCTTTTGCAATGGAATGCACTCATTGCCTTCTTACTAGTTCATCATGAAAGAGGTGACCATGTTTTCGATTTAAATAATGCAGTTTGCAGTTGTTGCTAAATATCTCGATCCGATCATAAACAGTCTGAAAAGAAAATGCAATATTTATCCAGATCGACCTGAGCATTGTACAACACAACATGATACAGTACTAATTTAAAATTAACATCTGCATATGCGGATGTTAATTTTAAATTAATTTTAATATATATATATATATATATATATATATATATATATATATATATATATTAATATGGTGATGTTTCTTTATATTTATGACATTTTACTGAAAATAACGTAGTTAAAAACTTTCTATGTATTTTCTTATCAGAATAGCATGATTTATTATGGTGATTTTCTAAGCGTGGCTTAGATATAGCACAAGGCCAAAAGTATGGAACACTCACTGAGTCATAATTGTTCTAGCTAGATAACCTTTACACTGCGCCGAGTTGCCCCAATATGATTTGTTATGAGTAACAAACCATTTAACATGTTCAAAATGTTCGCCTTCATCTTCAATACAGGACTGAAGACAATCAGCCACACTTCTACAAAGCATTTGACGCATTTCTACATTAATTTTATAAAATTTATAAGAAATTGCTTTTATATATATATATATATATATATATATATATATATATATATATATATATATATGTGTGTGTGTGTGTGTGTGTGTGTGTACTGGTATGTTATTATTTTGGTTAGTCCTCAGTGATCAGATACGCGTCACCTCTATTAACGCAATAGATAATATATAAATTTACGTGAGGAACATTTCGGGCGTTACAGTGTGTGATAGTGTAAGAGTCTGTAAGTAAAGAAGCTCCTATGTGTCTATGTGTATGTTGGACGGCAACGTTTTAGTGACTTGAAAGCAGAATTCTTTGAAGAATTTAAATCATCGAAATCTTTTTTTTTGCAAAATCGGACCCTGTCTTACCGAAAATCTGTTCTGAATCGAAAAATACAAAACGCAATAAAACTAAGATATTATTTAATTAGAGAAGCTTTTAATTACTTTTATAAATAATATATATTAAAGACAATATTTTCTGAAGAAGGCGAATCAACGAAAAATGAATTTTTACAAGCTTTGTTTTCATTTTTACAGTTGTAAATTGAATAATTATTAAAAATTTATAAAGTTATTCAATATTTTAAAATTCATTTTCAATGTGACAATTCCTAGAGAATATTGTTATTAAGTGAAACTATATTTCCTAATCATATATTGTAAGGCTTTTTACAATCTGATGACCCAAAATAATTTAAAAAAGAACTTCGAATTGTTTTTGTCATGTGTATATACAAAAAAAGAATTTGTAAATATGTGTGATCATATCAGACATTATTATTAATGTTACGTGGTGTCTGGTTTGTTTGCCGAACCATTGGATTAAATCGGTCTCAAAGAATTTATGTCTTCGTTCTGCTTGTACGTATTGAGGAAATCTCTGAATTAGACCTTTCTCATCATTCTTAGGTTTTCAAAAGTTTCATCTTTTATTAACTTTTTTTTCAGTGAGAATCATACTGCAATTAATTAATTATTTTCTTCTTTAGCTTCCACCCTATGGACGAAAGTGAAGGAAAATTCCGTCGGTCTTTGGAAATCTTCGTTAGTAAGTTTTCAAAAAGGTAACTTTAAATTTCAATACATTTCTAATTTCTTTGTATTTTTTGATTTATAGAGTCATCAATGAATTATCTAATTTAGTTTCAACTAATTCAAACTGAAACAATAATAATGAATTGAAATAAGAAAATGAACTAAAGAGACGACCACTGGCAGCGCATCGACACTTTTACTTTTTACTTTTTACTTTTTATTTTTTAAATTCATATTTCAATATATATTTCGAATCTTTATATTTTTTGTTTAGAATTTATTTATATTTCTTTAGAAGCAGTTTCAAGTAAAATAAGAAAGGTTCTCAAAGAATGTGAGAACAATGATAGAGCCATACATGATAGTCAGTGTCTAGCATGGAGAATTATTTTGGCCATGAATTCACTAAGAGATAGTAACAAATTAAGACAAATAAATACCATAAAATCCTTTTACCGTCGAAAGGGTTTCGATTGTCCGTAATCCCAAATTGCGAAGGAACCAACTGCACATTATATTTCACCTATTTTTTGAAATAGTCAAAAGTTTGTCTTTGGACTTTCTGAAACCAATGAAACAATTCTATTCTTACAAACTTTAATTCAGGAACAGGCAGCTATCTAGGAAATGCAAGCGCTGAGAATCATATGGAATATGCTATCCGGACCTTGAATGAGTACCTTTTATACAGATTGAATAAAAGAAAAGGATCCAAGTAACACCATGTAGACAGGAAATGGTGTCATTTCAAATCTGCAGATAAAAATCCAGGACTACATGCACATTTTGTTGGCCAAAAAGGACTTCCTTGCCAACATATTGTCAGTCAAAGGTATTGAAAAAAATCGGCGTAGTTAAAAAAAAACCTGGTTGTTTAGAAAGCAATGTTGAAGTTTTAAACTGGCAGGATCAAACATCCTTCGCCACAGTCGAGACCTACTGAGTTAGACAACCCACCATGATGACTGAAAGTATCGTTGAATACTTTGAAAAAAAGAAAAAAAACTCCTAATACTTATGTCTAGTATAAGTAACCTCATAAAGACAAGCCGCAATAGTGTTGAGGAATTTATTGATGATATTGAAGCTGAGCAATTTGGAACATACTTGAAGTTGGCAATAATTACCAAAGGAAAGTTAAAACAATGTATAGAAGCAGAAATTGTTCGGTGGTTAGAAGAAAAACGCTTGAGAGGAGAAAAAAATAAAAAATAAAGTTAACCCCCAGAAGAGATTAGGAGAAACGACAAAGCAAGAAAATTTCTGCTATCATGACAGAATTCCCGCAGTCAGCGCCACATTGTGAGGAAGATATTCAAAAAATATTAACTGGTAATATAGTAGGTCATATCATCAAACATATTTAGACTGTCGATGGTGTCAATAAAGAATTTATAGGTTACGTCATGGAGATTTCCAATCCATATTATCAGATTTACTAACTTCATGATGATAAACTAGATGAAGACTTTCATCTGGAGAAATATCTTGTTGGCACTGATTATATTATGCCGGACCTAGCCCTGTAAAATTCCAGGCAGAATCGTAAAATAACGACTCGTCCTGGGTATGAAAATAAACTACATCCAGCAGCAATGACACCGGGCTTTAGGTTGGAGGTTTTGAGGAGCGTGGAACCACCTCTTAATTGTTGCTGTTCCTAAGTCTATCCTGACTCGGAGTTGTAACACCAGTTACGGTCCCAGCTATGGGCAAATAGTAGAAAAATGACCATTTTCAGAGACGGCAGCAATGTCACCGAGTGTTAGGTTGGTGATTTTGAGGAGCGTGGAACCAACTCTTAATTGCTGTTGTTCCTCGGTCCACCCTGACCCGGGATAGTAGTAACTGTTATGGTCCCAGCCGTGGTGAAGTAGTGGAAAAATAAAATAGTGGAAAAAAATACACCAAAAAGTCTCTTTTCAGTGCCACAATTGTTCCCCAAATTTTTCAATCCCTTACATAGCGATTAAAAAAAAAATCACCCAATTTTAGACCAGGTCGACGAGTATGGATAAACTGTGAGCAACGAACTAACTACGAATGGCAAACCATGTTAAATGCATCTACACTCACCCACCGCCGATTCACCCACATAAAAGTGCAGTCGGGAACATAATATTACCCCAAATTAACGTTAGAAAATATGTATTTGCCAGCCATTGTGTTTTTACAATTTCAAATTTTTATTTTGTAGTACTTACTCTAATGAAAATGATATTATCAAAAGCAGCCCAAAGAATGAGTAGATTACCTGAGGGAATCTAGCAGATGATTTCGACAAAGTCTATTTTTATAGCATAATAGAGAAATTGAATGAAAAATAAATCAGCCAAGGGAAACGGAAGAAGAAGGAGACGATTTCCTCAATATAACTCCAAGAATGAAACAAAAAAAAAGAAAAAACTGAATGGGAATACAGCGAATAAGGATATAAGAAAATAGTGTTTATAAACGGGACAATAAGTATAAGTAGAATTATAAGCTATATGAACAAGTATGAGAATGTTTATACACGTTGTAGATGTATGGACGATGGTAAAAGAAAATATATTAGAAATGCAAATGGAAAGAACGGGAAGGTAAAAATGAAATATAAAATATATGGAAAAATAAGGAGGGACAAACAAAACTAGATAAGGAACATAAGATAAAGTGAGAAATGATGGAGATAAGAAGAGGACATCATTAGGAAAGGGAATAGAAACAAATGAAAAAAAAAAACAGAAATTGGAAAATACATCTGACGCAACTCAACAAAAGAGAAGCAACAGAAGAAATTACACTACGTAAGTCGGCAGATTTGAAGAATGAAGAAATTAATTGCAGGCAAATCTAATCACGTAGATAAAAGTTTAAAAATATAACGAAAAAATAAAACGGAACAAATAAAGAAAATACTGGAAAATAAATGCTACAAAACAAACTGTACAAATGTTACCTTGTGAGATATTCAAGACTTTCCCTAAATCTTAAAATACATACCTCACAGAGCAAAGTTACCAACAATTCGTAAAACCTTTACATCAAAGCGGACGGAATTTGAATATTCTTATTACTAATCAGTTGTCAAGTTTTTCCAGGTCTACACAAAGCAAACCTATTAATGAACCCCAAATTTGCATAATGAATCTGGGATAAGTGTATCTAGTTCACTTTTCAGCCGTGGTGATTGCATTCCCTTTCGTATAAATAACTTTGGAAGAAAAGGTTTGAAATTTCGTCTCTTCTCTTTCCAGCGATGGGATAATGAGAATCATGCTTTCTGTACACCTAGGTTAGTAATAGTAATAATAATAATAATAATAATAATAATAGCAATAATAATAGTAATAATGATAACAGTAATATTAATAATAGTAATCGTAATCATAGTAATAATAATAATATTAGTAATAATAGTAATGATAATAATAATAATAATAATAATAATAATAGTAATAGTAATAATAATAATATTAGTAATAATAGTAATCGTAATAATAGTAATAATAATATTAGTAATCATAATAATCACAACACTAACAGTTATAGTAATAATAGCAATGGTAATAGTTATAAAAATAATAAAATTAATAGTAATAATAATAAGAAGAAAACGTGGTCAACACTTTACATTTTAAATGCTCAACAGAAAGCTGAAATTTACTGTATCTATGATTATTAGGCACACTTATATATAAAAAAATGAAAAAGAAAAAAACTAATGAACGAAAGTATGGTCAATTTTAGTGTACAACTTATTACCCTTTATATTGTAAAAGCCTATGTTTCAATCTTGTGATGTGGTAACAGTAATTAGTTTACTGAAACAAAAAGAAAAAACATTGACAATTAGATGCCAATTTTACAACGTTAAATATTTGAAAGAAAAAGCGAAAAATAAGGTCAGCTGTATCAATAAAGTTATAAAAACAAAATTAATACGAAATATCTGCCCACTATTCTGGAACTAGATTTACAAGACATTCACATTGAGTTTGTGTGATGTCATATTTTTTCATATCGAACAGACAGCAAAACATTTAGAATAGCATCCAGACCATCTAAGTCCTAGTATATAAAACGATTGACAAGGTTTTCAGTCGGATTATAATCAGGCGAGCATGAGAATCACATTATTAAACGTTTGTCTTTGAAACCCATTTTATTTTATTTTATTTTATTCTTGATGTTTCTTAATCGAATGTGAGGAAGTATAGTCATACATAAAAATGCTATTCTTTCTGAAAAATATTTAATTCTTCTCGAATTGCCGTTCCACGTTTGCCTTCCAATAAATATTAATTCATGTATCGTTAAAACTTAAAGCAGATAATAATGTAAGGGGCAGTGGAATGTACTGGGTTTCCAGTGCATTGCACTGCCCCTTACCTATCATTAACAGAACATCTTGCAAAAAGTGTGTATAATTCTAGAAAACAAATATAGAAATGCTTTATTAATACATTATTTATATTATTCGGACTATTGTCCTCATCTTTGTCACCATATTTATTACAATGTTTCGGCCGTTGTACACCCCAGCCTTCTTCAGGTGGTTGGAATGTCGAACTGAACCCTTTATTTCGCTCACTGGGGTAACTGTTCTAGTTCCACCCATGTTTAAAGGATGTCGCTTAACTCCTGTTAAATTCTCTCTGAAAGTTCTCCACTGCTTTAACCGGGTATTGAACTCACACACTTTGGCTCCTGTCGCTGGATCTAACCAACGCCTTTATCCACTTTTCAGAGGAAAATTAACAGGAGATAACTGATAACTGACATCCATTAAACAAGGCACGTGAAACTAGAACAGTCTACCCCAGCGAGTGAAATAAAGAGTTTAGTTCGACATTCCAACCTCCTGAAGGCTGGAGCGTACAACAGCCGAAACATTGTAATAAATATGGCGACAAAGATGAGGACAATAGTCCGAATAATGCAGATAATATACATTATACTTCATCTCAGAAATATAGACAGATGCTTTATTAATATCGGTAACAATACGAAGTAGAGTGCTAGCGTATCGAAGAGATTCTCTGCTTCGTGATCTCTAACGAGAACTAACCAATATTAGCGGTGTAGAAATTCAAAAAGTTAATAATATCATAAAAAGTAATGAAAAACATAAAATTATTATATTAAAAGAATCAGAAAGAAAAAAAAAATATACGATTGCAATGTTTTCAGAAAAAATAATTGTTTGCCTTTGAAAAAGACAAAGAGAAAGAGACAGAAAAAAAAAACATCTGGGGTCTGGGACTTGAGAGCCAAGCAAACAAACGCTGACATATGGACGGCGCTTGCATATGGATTCCCTTATCCAAACACAACTGAAAAATCAGTAAACCAAACACAAAGCAGGGATTCACCTTCTCTTCGCTGTAGGTCATTTTCTTTTACTTCTTTATTTCCTTTGTTCTGTTTGGTTTTAGGCTCGTAAACCATCATTATCGTCAATATCTCGCTGCTCTCCTGTCTCTTGATCAATAACATAGTGCATTGAGATATACATGGTTTTCATGCTTTAATATAAATATCCGTTTGCTTCTATGAACATTTCCTATCTTGGCAATGGTACTGGCATTCGTTTTCTCATATCATATCAGATTTCATTTATTTAGTAACAGAAGCAACAGTATTATTCCACTGAATAGTGATTCTTCATATGTTTTTAATACATATTTAATTAATAAATTGACAATAGTTTCTTTAAAAGAAGTCTGCAAATATTTGAGCAGATTTCATCCCTATCACATTCCGGCATCCGTTGCGTCTTAGTGGCTTTATTACCTTGCTTGATTTAGAATGATCAAGAATATCGTGGCTGACCATGCTGAATTAAGGAATATCTATAATAATCATTTTCACTATTTACTTTATCGATGAACACAATCTTAACAGTTTAAGATGCACAATTGAAACTGTCTTGACAGTGGACTGAGAAGCAAAATAAATAAATAAATAAATAAAAGATAAATTAGGAAAGCGAAATTAGAAAAAAGGACTATTTACTATAATTAACTATATAAAATGTAAATACAATGTCAATCGTTATCTTCTGTCTTTTAATCATTGTTCTTTTATTGTTCTCTCTCCTTAATAGTAGATTTTCTCATATTCTCTAACATTTAGTAACCTCTTGCATACTAGAAACTTTATTGCCTTTGATCTTCAAAAATTTAAATGCAATGTCAATCGTTATCTTCTGCCTTCTTAATTCTTGTTCTTTTATTGTCCTCTCTCCTTAATAGTAGTGTTCTTTATCTCATATTCTCTAACACTCTTTAACTTCATGCGTCCTAGAGGCTTTATTTCCTTACTTTTGGTGAAATGATTAAAGACAGGAAAAAGACAGGATGTATGGTCCTCGGAGAGATTGTGAGTCAAATGTATGAACTGGAAACTGGAGACATCGAAATTAGGAAGCTCTAGAACTTTAACTGTTTAATTTAGTAAAATGGGGCGTAAAATGCGGCATAGATATCAGAGGTTGCATCAAAAAGTCTTTCAAAAAATAAGTTAAGCAATAATACATAGAAAAGATTCGTTAGAAATAAAGAAAAGTGACATTATTCGGACTATTGTCCTCATCTTTGTCGCCATATTTATTACAACTTTTCGGTCTATGACAAGGAACACCATTGGAAAATTCGTACAACGGCCGAAACGTTGTAATAAATATGGTGACAAAGATGAGGACAATAGTCCGAATAATGTAAATAATGTACATAATATCTCATCTCAGAAATATAGACAGATAAAGAAAAGTGAGCCGAAATGCAACTTCATATCTAATTTCCTGCGTAGCACAAAATGCCGAACAATTTCTTTTCTCGAAGCTACAGTGATTTCTACAGATGGATGTTGAGAATGCCATAGAACTTACGGTCATATCTAGCTATTTCTACTGTAAAATGATGAAACCGTAGCGCCAATCAAGCACTCTGCTTAAGTTCATAGATTCTAGTTAGCAAAGAAAGCTCACCAGAAAAATGAACATGAAATATTTATCGAAAAGGCACAGGAAATCCAGGTTACAGCTGTGGGGATATTCCTGAAGCCGAGGTACAAGGTTAGCTGCAGTTTCTTCTTTGTATTATTAAGAATCTCTAAATACATAGCTGAAACACCAGGCTATATGTGACAGCAATATTCAATGCGCAGGCGAATGATAGACATTTAAATGTGTAAGATAGGTTATGGCGAGATAAATTGTCTAGCACGACAGCGCGAACAAACTTTACATGTTAAAATTTATTCATTTAAAACCAGCAATGCAAGCAAATCCCTACGTGATCGGTTCTAATATCTTAGTACCTGCAACATCACCGTAATTGTCAGATACTGAAATTGTCTGTTGTTAAATGAACAGTGTGTGAAAGCGTGAAGCAAGTTAGGAATTGGTACTTTCACTTTCAACTGTGAATCAAATGTTCGTAGATTTTTCTAATGAGAAAGGCGTAACAATTCCGTATCATTTACATCGACAATTGATTATCAGATTTGCTAATTTTGTTTGATGAGAAAGGAAATTAAAAAAAATTCTCGTTGTTAGATGGCAGATGTCACAGAATTTTTTCTTTCAATTAAACCGATCAGGCAACATAATTACTACAGTCTAAAGAAAGTCTGTAGAAAATTTGCTTGTATATCGTCCCGTGTAGAAAATGACTTCATATGAATTGTCATGTTTTTTGTTTGTTTGTTTTTGCTTTTTTTTACATTTCATCCCATGCAAGACAGTGAAGTCAATAAGACACAATGGGCTTACTGAGTGTGAAAGAATTAGAAAACAGAAACATTATCTAGGAGCGAAAACAAAAGAAAAGTAAGCAGGAAGGTAGTGGATAACGAATGACATTGCATTTAAATTTTTGATGATCAAAGATGAATGGGAAGCAAGAAGCCGGAAGAGAGTTCCACATGTGATAAGTACGGGAAAAGAAACTGTTCGCACAGAACTTATGATTACATCAAACCAATTCAAATGTAAATTGATGACATCATTTTACTAATCAAGTACTGCGCTTATATTCATAAAGTGTAGCTACCATATTGAAGACCACACTCGTGTAGTTATAATGAAAGTAATTATAGAAAAGAGATAGGGAAGTTATGTTACAGCGATAGGAAAATGACACGCCTGGTCAGGATCAAGAATATTGCTAAAGAAGATTGATCTTCAGTTCAGTGATGTGTTATGAAAATGGAAAGCAACGGAGTTATATGAAGTCAACGATTTCCAAAAGAAATGTTTGGTGTCAACAAATATAATTTTTATGATTACATCGCCAAAATGCTGAAAAGAAAAAGTAGATCTCCTCCTCAAAGGGTGTCTTTCATAGTTGAATTAAACTATAGAATACAAATGAAGGAAGACTTCAATAGCTGACATTATGATAAAATATAGAAATACCCCGCGTTCACTTATAGGTGAGACATACTTACCTGGCACAGGATCATGGGGTATCACAGCTATGACGATCTTTGAGAAGCTTGGACAAGCTATGATCAGCTACGACTAGCATAGACGAGCTATGACCATCTTGGACGAGCTATGACCAGCTTAGACCAGCGGCCCGAGTGGAAAACACTCGGGTACCCACGTTAAAAACCGACCTTGTTCCATAACCTGACTCAATGGGCGGGGGTCAAATAAATCTCAACTTACAGTTGAGACAACAGCTAAATTGTTTCTTAAGCGTCTGTCATTTATTGGCTTTTAAGCCATGATTGATTTCTGATTTAAATGTGCAAATATTATTAATATGTGATAGATCTGTAATGTTATCGCTCCTGACCTGGCATCCCGAATTCAGTCATTTTTTTTCACCGCAGTGACATGGCTTCTCTGTGTTTTTTTCTATAAATATTTTTATAGCAGTTGTTCTAAAGAGCTTTTTTCGTTGGTAACTCGACCGCATGAATTTAAGCCTTCTACTAGATTGGCAACTCGTTCTCACCCTTTTGCTATTGAAACACTTAAGATTAACCGTAAGTTCTATTCTAAAAAAATTCTTCCCTCGTACTTAGTGTGTCTGGAACTGTCTTCCAGTTCCTTATTCCATGAGGCCTACGATTTTGTAAAATTTAAATGAAATCTTAGTAGCCATCTTCTGTCTTCCTTAACTTTTCTTGTATTATCCTTTCTCTTCACTAACATTTTCTCGTATTTTTTTCACTCTTAATCACCCCTTGCGTCTTAGTGTCATTATCAGCTTTCTTGGGGTGGGGGAAAATTAGAACAAACAACAGATATAGACTATCGCTACTTCCATCGCAATTGGTCAGATGAGCTTCAGTCTTAATTGTTACCAGCTCAGACCTTTACATCCGAGACACCTTTTTCTTTCCCCACAAGCTTGAATCGCCCTCATTCCCTACGTATTTCTCTGGTAAGAAGGGTGTGTTCTACATCGAAAGCTTCCCACTAGGAACAGACACCTACGTGGACATTTCACAGAACAATATTTATAAGTGCGCAGTTATGCAGAAAATAGAAAAGAACATAATTGGGTGCATAATCCGGAGTTCCTTAGTATTTTTGTTTTTATTTTTAAGAAGACAGTGCTCCATACAGAAGTAGAGCTTATATTATAATATTTTTTGTTTAAAAATATGATTCCTTCGCTACATAAGAGTTCTCATGTTTCAAAAACCATCCAAATAATTATTAAAATTAAGTGGAATTGAGGTGTTTAGTCCCGTTTCATCTTCAAGCGAAATTTTAGGAATAAGCTATCTCTTGGTTTACGTGTGTTTTTAGGCATGGTCCGTTACAAAATTCGTTATTGTGGGAGTGGCTAGACTATTTTTCTTCGTTAAGTTGTCAGAGAGTTAATTCTTATCAATAGATTCATCATCTTTTGAGAGGTTTTGCTAAGGTTAGGTAGGGTATCTATTTCAAGCCTATATACGGATGTTGATTTTAAATTATCGTTAATTATTTTAATTAGCAGTATTATAAAGTAGAATATAATTAATAATTACCACTGAATTTCAAGTGATTAAATTACTAAATTTAAAGTTAAAGTTAAAAGTTTTTGGGGTTTTTTTTTTACATATTTTCCTAATCTGCATTACTTATGCATTCATCCCGTGCATTTATATCACACACATGATTTAGTCAACCTAAATTACAACCTTACTCTTGAGCTTTGTATTTGATGAACTGTATAAACAATGCCGAATATATTAACATCGCTAGAATTTTTTTTTTCCAGAAATAGAATCTGATGACATCAGAACATCTCGGCGGTTTTTAGCACTTAGAATGGTCGCAACAAAACAGCTGGAAAAATTGGAAATCTGTATATCCAGATGACAGAATTACTTGAATGAAGTTCTGAATTATTGAGAATGCTTACTTTTCTTTGATGTCCAACATAAACGACAATTTCTTGCGTGAACATCGAATAAAAATGCAAAACATCTTGCGAAGTTAATTAAAGCAAATTGGATTAAAGCGTTGGTTTGTAAATCTGCTGACTTAATGATTGTAATTTTAAGCCCTGAATCAAACAGTACTAAATAAAAATAAGAACTAGACCATATATAGGCGAACAAGGAAAGTCTAACTGATGTGGGCCAAAGTTGGGACCACAGAAGGAAAACACGGAACACGGATTAGATGTAAGAAAGATATATTAACAACAGGTTACAGAGATAGGGTAAGCTCAGCTTACTATATGTTAGTGTCCAACACTAGTAGTCGTACTAGACTCTCTATGTCACTCTTTGTCACTCTCTAGAGTGCTATGTCGCCTGCTTAATATAGGCCTGGAAGAGTCTATTGTGTAGGTATTTTCCGGTCTCACAGTACTAACCCCGTAGATTAAATAATGATTTCAGTTCAGAACTCCTTGTAGGTTAACAAGATCGATATATATACGACTGAAGTTTTGTGATAACAAAAACAAAGATGAGGACAACAGTCCGAATATAAATCGTTTAAATAATAATAAATCCTCGTTCCAGAAATTCAGACAGAAAAAGTCTCGCAAATAGTTTAAAATAACGTTAAATCCGAGAAAAAAATTGAATCAATATGGATGACAGTATAGAAAAAATTAGTTTCAATACAATGAGGGGACTGTCACTAGATCTCCAGTGAAAACCACTGTTGGGAAATCTCAGAATGTGTATTATTATTATTATTATTATTATTATTATTATTATTATTATTATTATTATTATTATTATTATTTCTTCGATCCAATTATTATTATCATTATCATTAGTATTATTGTTTTGACAGTGGTAGTGATGTTCGTCGTACACAAGATTATTTCCTGGGCATTTGTTTTCATTTCATTGCGTCAGTACAACTTGCCCTAAGGATGGACTCTTATAGAAGAGGAAATAATTTGTATATAGTGGTAAGAAACCGTCCCCAGGGAAGTTCCATCTGTGCTTAGTTTTACTCCAGCGGCGATGTGACGTGGATCTGCGCAGTAATAATTGCGGGGGCTTATTTATCACGGTAAGATTCTGTTATGTTAACCAAACTGTTATGTTTAAATGCTTTTACTTTTCCTGGATTCTTAGAATGATCACGTGCAGTGGATTAAGTGAGAGAAAAAAATAATACGTCAAAATTATAGAAGAATAATTGTGTATTGGAATTATAACAGAAAGAAAAGCGCATAGTGGATATTTTAATTGATATTATTCAAATAAAGCAGAACAAATAAAAGTATTTATATCTAGTGGTTAATTCAGTTGAATTGAGACAAATCTGGTCATTTATGAAACCGGTGAAGTTATGTGATTAGGATAACGGTTACTGATGCGGTCGGCAAGACGAGTTCAAATTTCGGCCGAGATTGTAATGTTCGTTTTTCACACTAGTAATTATAGGAATGGCAGCTTCACCCCAGGTGTGAGTTTAAAAGGATCTTTAGAATTGGTTGGCAACCAGCATAACAGAAGGGCTACATTGAATTCAAAATTGTGGAGAATGTAACTGGAAACAACTCAACTATACTTCCCAAGAATAGAGGTGGGTTCATAGATATTAAATTAACCGCTTCCTCGGCGTAGACGTGTAGATACGTTTTTACCGAAAGTATTCTTTTTCAAACAGGGACGAATAAACATGCCCAAAACATAACGTTCTAATACCAGAGACAGGCATCCTTCTTGATTCTTTTTATGCCCTTCTGGGCTTGAAACGAGTCTCATTGTCAACACATACGTCTGGTAGAGTTGTTAGCAACCTCCCGCGTACGTCGAGGTGACTCAGTTTCTGTGTTACTATATTAAAAACAAATTAAAATGATTCGTCAGAAAATGATTTTTTTTCCCAAAATAATTGGCGGGGAAAACGTTAAAGAAGTGATATTGAATTATTATTATTGTTATATGACCTACTTCAAGCCAGAAACTAGATCATCGCTGCGGATCGAGTATTAGAAAACAGAAACATTATGAACGAGCGAGAACCATAGAAGAATAAACAGGAAACTGTACATAACAACTGCTGCAGTAGATTACAGAATGGATCCTCCTGGATATGACGATAAACTACATCCGCATGCTGGGTAAGACGATAAACTACTGATCAGGAGGTTTTGAGGAGCGTGGAACCACCTCTAAATTTCTGATGTTCCCAGGGGACCTGTTAAGGTCCCAGCTATGGGCAAAATAGTTAACCCCTAAACTCGGGTAAAAACACTATGAACGTGTAAAAATAAGTTTTAATACAAAGAAATACTGTGCTAACCATCTTTTACCAGCACTAAATTTTTGAAGAAAAAGAAAGCTATTACCAGCAATACATTTTTGAAAAGATATTACCAACAATTTAAAAAAAATAAATAAATATTACTAGCAAAACATTTTTGAAAAAAGGATATTACCAGCAATACATTTTTGAAGGAAAAATTTTACCAGAAATAGATTTTTGACAAAACAAAATATTACCAGCAATAAAAATTTTGTCTGCATTAAATAACCCATTAAGGTTGATATGCCGTAAAACAAAATAAACCAAAGCAATCTAATCCAAAGAATACATACTCTATTCATACGAATCTATTCTAAAAATGTTGTCGGCATTAAATAACCCATTGAGGCATCAATATGCCGTAAAACAAATCAAACCAAACCAAACAGAATGGAAATAAAAGAGGACAAAAATCTTGAACCGCTCAAGTGAATTAAAAAGAAAAAGAGGAACGTAATGGTGGCAATATTCTAATTGTTTGGGGGGCATTTAGAATGGCCTCAGCAAAAACGCTAGAGTAGCCGTACGTCAGACGAAGAAAATTATTCATAGATACGATTAGTTTTCTATAATGTTCTGGTGGACTGAAAAAAAATATTTTCATTTGATCTTTAGTATAAACCAATATTTACTTTTCGCTTGAATATCAAATAATAATCCAAAACGTCTCGCAAAGAGGTTATACTAACTAACACTCCGAACAAAACTGAATGCATATCTCGGACAGCATTAGGAAAATAATCTTGAATAATGGTAACAATAATGTAATACTGAAAAGACCATGATTTAATCTCAAGTGAAAATTTCTGGTATGAAATCTAAATACGTATATTATTATTATTATTATTATTATTATTATTATTATTATTACATATTTTCGACCTAATTACTATTATCACTATCATTATTATTGGCATTACCAATACACAAATAAAAAAGGATTCTTGATTAGGCAATATTCTATTTTTAAAAACAAGTTGCAAATTCTGCAAATGAAATATATAACCTTGATCAGCCAAAAGGTTTAAAAGATTTTCCTATCTTATTACACTCCTCAAAGGTGAGAGCATATTCAAAGAAAATCTTCATTATTTTCTTCTGTTTTCAATATTGTCATCAAGAAACAAAATATGCCACTTTGTCAACTTTTGCTAATATGAAAAATGAATCTATGATAAAGTGGAAAAAATCTCTTTGCGCGTCGTGTTTCGCCCTTTAAGACTTCATTGGACTGAAGTGATGTTTACGTCGATGTGATAACACAAGCACATGATTAAGATGGACGCTGACATTTTCAATTATTTATTTTTAAATATATGTTTTGGTTATATAGTCTAGTCAATTTCATTCAGTTTCTTTTTATTTGTGTTTTTATCACTGTTGTTATTGAGTATCGCACATTGGGATTAATGGATGATCTGCTAAGATTGGGGAAATCTTCTAAGAACGTGGACGTAAATTTACTGTGGATGGTCTACCGATTAAGCTACGTTCTATACATTTTTTATGCATTCTAATTACAATCCAAAACGATCGTTTTGTAGAAAATTAGAACCAAAACGAAAGCCATCTAATTGCAGGAACTCAAAAATGTATTTGGCTAATTAAAAAAAAATTAGTAGATCACTCTTAGCAAAAGAAAAAAAAATGACAGGCACATACAAAAAGAAAATGTAAAAAAAATATGATGATAATTTCGGCTATAAATATCGTAGCCGCAAATGATGGGTATTTCATATATAAATTTAAACAAAAGCATCACTATTTCTCAAGATAAATCGTTTTGAATACACATGACTTTTCCATATTGTATTTAAAGTTCATCCAGACCACATCAAATAAAAATCCTGTACTTCAGAAGAGCTACAGTAACATTTTATTCTCACAAATCATAGCCCAGTAATAGTGTTTTTCTTTATTATTCATTTTTCTCCTCGTCCCTAGAGTAAAATTTTTCCTTTACGGTAATTGTGTCCGGATAATTACGACAGAGTCCTTTCATTGTTGACAGTAACGAGCAATGATCGTCTTTAGGCTCTCAGAAATGAACCTATCTATTGGCAAGGCTATAACATAGCCACACTTTATTTGCTCCATAGAAATTTGACAAGGGTAGAGTGAGATGCGATGGTCTTAAATGAGTCAAGCAGTGAGATGAAGGGAACAAAGAGAAGTTGGATTATTTTCTTGCGGTCACAAATCAAAAAGTAGCCGACGCGTGCACTTTTCAATTATAGTGGCAAGGGATAAAATAATATTGGACGCCAGGGAATCTCACCGAACAATTCAATGTAGTAGATGAAAATGAAAAGAAAGAGCAATACTGTTTCGGTTTTTGTTGTATTTTCTTAAGGACTATTTGCCTACAATACAATTATCATTAGAATTGTATATACGTGACAGAGATAAGTTAGTTTTAAAATATATTTGTATTCAGATTTTAAAAAAGTATTAGCATGTAGATATTTCGAGTTTTTGAGCAAAACAACAGCTTCAATTTTTGGCCACTATTGACTGAACTTGTAATAAGAATTTGATATTAAATATGCATAGTGTTTTAAAAGTGTCAAATAATCTTATAAATATTAGGTTGGTGCAAAAATAATGACGTAATAATGTCGTTTTTTGACGTATTTTTTTAACGTCAAAAAACGACATTCTTACGTCATTGTTTTTGCACCAACTTATACGTATTTATGATTAGAAATAAAAATACTAATGGATAAATGGATATACCATTAAGAAAGGAAACCTATTCTTTTGGTTTTAGAAAGCAATGTGCATTTAATGTATCTGATTTCTCACTGAAAACGCTATTTTGTGGAATTTTGGATACTAATCGCTATTTTGTAGAATTTCGGATTATAATCGCTATTTTATGGAATTTGTGATTCTAATCACTTTTTGAAACAATTTGGATTTCTAATCGCTATATTGAGAGAATCTGTACTTCTAATCTCTATTTTCGGGGAATTTGAAATTTTAATCACTATTTTGTGGAATTTGAGATTCTTATCGCTATGTTGGGGAATTTTGGATTCTAATTGTTATTTTGGGGAATTTTGGATTCTAGTCACTATTTTGTGGAATTTCGGATTTCGATCGCTATTTTGGGGAATTTCAGATTATAAGCACTTTTTGTGGGAATTTGAGAATCTAATCACTATTTTGCGGAATTTGGAATTATAACTGCTAATTTGTGAAATTTGGGATTCTAATCATTATTTGAGGAAATTTGTGATTTTAATCCCTATTTTTGGGAATTCGGGATTCTAAACGCTATTTTTGGGTAATTTGGGATTGTAATTCCTATTTTAGGGAATTTGGTATTCTAATAACTAATTTGAAAAATTTTGGATTCTAAACACTATTTTTGGAAATTTCTGTTTCTCATCGATATTTTGTGAAATTTTTGATTTCTGTTGCTATTTTGTGGAATTTAGGATTCTAATTGTTATTTTGTGGAATTTGGGATTCTAATTGCTATTTTGGAGAATTTATAATATTTGTATATTTTATTTGTAGCTGTTGTCTTCTAAAGATCATATCCTTTGGCCATGCATATGCAAAATCGTTTTGTTTGATAGGTTACAGTTTCGAATTTAGCTAAAATTCTGAATACACTGTGTGAGACGGACACTCTGAACTGATTCAAACAGCTTATTAAGGAAACAACACATTTTCTTTGGTTAAACTAAATTATATTTTTCTATAAAGGCAACATCTATCGCCATCTTCTCTTTTCTTGATTGCTGTTCTTTTATTGTCTTTTCTCCTCACTTCATTCACTTCCAGTAATCATTTGTGTCTTAGTGACATTATTTCTTTGATTGTGGTTAAATGAAAACTGTTGCAGCAAGTAACAAACAAGATGTAATTTACGTCACCAATTTGTACATTTGTTGCATATTTAGGATTGTATGTAAAATATCATTTATAAATTTTTTTTTATAAAATACACAAGTTACCAGTTAATATTTTCTCTTTATAACATTTCAGTTTAGGTAATAGGATCAAAAGGATAATAATATTCGATTTTCAGCTTAATGGTTTGTACCATCTTTCTCGTCTATTTCGATTTCCTATTCATTTTTCACATAAACACTTGCATTTGTTTACTACAAAATGATTGTTGAATTGGAACAATATTTAATTGATCGTTAATGTAAATCACGACTCTTTTAACAAAACGAATAATGTTCTTTGTGTGTGCGGAGAAAGCGTTTGGTCATATCACGATGAAAAATCGGTCCTCGTACGATCGCCGTAGTTAAGCAACGTCGAGCCTGGTCAGTATCAGGATGGGTGATTGGTTGGGAATACCAGGTTATGTAAGCTGTGATGTGCGGCTGGTCTAAATGATAAAAAGGCTCTTCGAGTTCCAATTCCACTCGGGATCATTATATTCACTTACAAGCAAATAACTTTAGGAAAGTTACGAATCTCCCCGTAACTACAAGTTAGCTAGTATGGTTTGTATACGTAAATCATTATTATCTCTAAAAATATTCTTATAATCTAAACATATTTTCTTATTTTAAATAACCTGTAAAAGATTGATAAGCCGTAAAAAACACAATCACTCTTATCTGAAAAGCAGTTTTGTCCTCTTTTCACCTAAAGTAAAATTTCTAAAAAAAAAAAAAATAAATAAATAAATAATGACAAAAATCTTTATATATTTTGTCTTGTGCATCCATTTTGTCTTGTATCTTTTCCGCTGTCTTTTCATTTTGAATCTGAATGAAGTTGAATCAGTTTTTAACAATGTTATCTGATATATAGTCTGCGTTTACTGAATCTGTTTTCATTAATATATGCAGCTACTTTTAGATATGCAGGCATAACTGGAAACTTCAGAAAATAAGTAAGGTAAAAATGATGAAACAATTTATTTGCACGATAATAATAAAATAATGTTATCGATGTAAATTAAAATATATAAAAAGATAATATATATATTTTGAATTTCTAGGTCTGATGAATTAGATCGAGATTACGATTCCAATGTAATAAAATATAACCATGGAATATTAGCGTTTGAGCCATTTATATATATATATATATATATATATATATATATATATATATATATATATATATATATATATATATATATTTATTTCTGAGATGAGGTATTATGTACATTATTTATATTATTCGGACTATTGTCCTCATCTTTGTCACCATATTTATTAAAACGTTTCGGCCATTGTTGGAATGTCGAACTTAAAATGTATTTCGCTCACTGGGGTAGACTGTTCTAATTCCACGTCCCATTTTTAATGGATGTCATTTGTCTCTTATCACCTGTGACATGTGTCCTTGAGGACACTTGGCACAGTCAATAAAGGCGTTGGTTATAATCAGTGACAGGATCCAAAGAGTTTGATTTCAATACCCGTTTAAAGTAGTCGAGAACATGTAGAGGGGAATTAGCAGGAGATGACTGACAACTGACATCAAGTAAACATGCCACGTGGAACTAGAACAGTCTACTCCAGTGAGCGAAATAAAGGGTTCAGTTTGACATTTCAACTACCTGAAGAAGGGTGGATCGTACAACGGCCGAAACGTTGTAATAAATATGGCGACAAAGATGAGGACAGTAGTCCGAAAAATGTAAATAATATATATATATAGTTCATTTAATTATATGTATTTTTCATACAATGAATTATGAAAGAATTGAAAGATGGAAATTACTGTTTATATTAAGAAATGGACAAAGTCCGACAATTTATTTATTAAAGACAGTTTTATGTTTAACGTTGTTTTTTTTATAGATACAAGTATTTAAGTAAATGCTCTGTTTATGATAAACAGTATTAAATAACATTTACCAGCTCGAATGTCGAAATTTTCGAAAATATTCGTCCTTTGACAAGTTCGAACCTGCATCCTATACGGAACCGTCATTTACGTTTCCGCGAAGACGCTTATAAAATTAATTTTCCATAATCTCGCCATTTACATTTGATACGCAGAGTTCGGTGAATGTACGAGATTCATGGAAGATTGAAGTTTAAAAATTCAACCTTCCACCGAACGCCCGTTGTGGCCGATCGGATAAGGCACGTCAGCGTAAATGACGGTTCCGTAGAGGATGCAGGTTCGAATCCTGTCAAAGGACGAATATTTTCTATGAAAATTTCTCGAACATTCAGGCCGGTAAATGTTATTTAATACTGTTTATCATAAACAGAGCATTTACTTAAATACTTGTATCTATAAAAAAACAGCGTTAAACATAAAAAATGTCTTTAATAAACAAATTACTGTTTGTAAAATTTATTCTATAAAGCGAATTGTGGAATTCGTAAATACTAGCCATTTAAAATTGTATGGTTCAGTTATAACATATTTAGTAGAGGAGGTAATGTTTTTGTGAATAGTATAGGCTGCGCTAGATGTAATTTCTCTCAACATCGCTAATTGCTGCAAAACGAAAACTTTAACATGAAAATTCGTCATGTTCTTCAATAACCTCGTCAGATCAAAAAATTCATATGGATATCATGAATATCACCAAACCTTTTCGCTATTATGAAAATTGTCAACTGCATGAAACCGCTTTCAATGATTAATGATTAAACGAGTGAAGCCCATGGATTTTGATGAAAACCACACTTCTTCGAACCTTACGGACAGGCACTACAAAATAGAAAATAAAAATAAAGGACTCTTTTATTTTTCATCCTAAGCAAGGTAAGACGCAAGGTTTACTGAGTGTCAGAGAATATGAGAAAAACACTATTAAGGGAAGAGAACAATAGAGGAATAGGAATTAATCAATTTATCAATTAAGAAAACAGACGATAACGATTGACATTGCATTTAAATTTTTGAAGTTCAAAGTTGACTAAGAAGCAATAAGTTAGAAGAGAGTTCCACAAGCGTTTCTTGCAATAGAAGAAACTGTTAACATAATACTTGTGGTTACAACTAGCAATTTAAACTGTAAAATGACGACAAATTGCCACCAATCTAGTACCGCATTTAAATTTATAAAATCTACGTACTATAGCGGAAAGATCAAATTTGACTGAAAAGGAAGAAGTCGGAAGAGAGTTTCCACACGCGAGACCTATAGCAAATAACAGAAATCACATCTGTTGCGTACTTTCATCATCAGCAACAGCTAAATATCTAATGCGACTCGAAGAGACAATGATGACATAATCAAAGCAAAAACAAAATCTTAGCAAGGAAATCCCAGCAATACTGAAAAATTAATAATAGCAAATGGACATGAGAAACCTATTTTCTTGGAAAATTGTTTGAAGAGAAAGATTTTATATTTTTCAACAGACAGTAGTTCTGGCTGCTCTGTCAATGAATGAGAAATGTTTCCTAATAAGGAAACGGCTAATCTTACCATTACCTAAGTAATAGATTGTGTAACCGACAAAATATACCTTTACTTTAAGGCAATATAAAAGCCTGTAGCGATACAGAAGGCAATTATTTCCCTTTGACCGAAACAAATCAGGTGAGTCACGTGACGGCCTCTTAGTGAAGTCACTTCATACAGTGAAGAAAGTGGCCAGTCTTTCAGTTTTTTTTTTTTTTTTTACAAGAGCTAAACAAAGCAGTTTTCTGTTTGGCTTGGACTGAGAGGCTAAATCTTCCTCTCCCGGCAGTTAGCAAGTCCATGTCGCCGTTCAACTTTATGAATGTATCTTCCCCATATACAGTAATCTCCGGTTAGGCGTCCTCACTTTGGTATAGCCCAACAGTCGCCGTTTACAGTCCGTGGAATATGTCTTCGCGTGGGACGTAGTAGATGAATTCAGCCCGGCATCCTAAACATGGCTTCTCCAGAAACACAGAAGTGTCTCAATATTATATAAAATACCCTATCTTTTCGTTCTCCTTTCACTCTGTTTGCTGTGTAGATATATGATATATTTCTTCTCTGTGGGTCACATGTAAATATGCATATATAGTTGTGTGTATGTCTTAATGGCATAAAGTCTCTCTGAGAACAAATAATGTTTGCATTCCGCTTTTTTTCAGACATTCCGTTCCTTTCCTGAAGTAAGGTGTTAATAATAATGGATATAATATTACGGATATAATAATGCACCTTAATGGGCGAAATACACATAGGAGAATAGATCTATCTCTCAACTTCTCCCTCTATAATGTAATATTGAAGCATAAGGAATATTATTATATTTTTAATATGGAAGGCTCGACGAGTCTGTAACGATAATGATTCCGTCCTCTCAGATTTCAACGATCTTATTTACTTTTTAATATGTAGATACAGGTTTAACATTTTATATACAAGGCATTAGTATCTGGAGAAAAGGAAAGTTTATTAAATTCTTGGTTATAATTTAACGTCAAATTACGACACATTTTCTCTAGAGTGTATTTTTTTATTTATTTATTATAAAAAATTAATAAATGTAATTTTACTCTAGAAACTAATTATCGTATAGTAGTTGGCATTTTACATTATAAAAATCACTGCAAAATCGTCTCAAACAAAAATCAACAAACATTGAATTTCATGGATATAATGTAATCAAATCCAAGTTAAATGACTCAAGTACAAACAGTTATAAAAACATTCTTGCACAAACACTCACGTCAGCTCAGAATTATCAATGACCACCATATTCTAAACACAAAGATGTAGTTATTAAGCCATAAAAATATTCACTACGCATCTGACGATCTAAAAACACACGCATATATAAACGTGTGTAAGCACTTACGCATGATTTATATTATATGTGTATATGTTTGACTTTAATGTAATTATATCTAATTTCGTGATGTGTTAACAAGATATTTCTAAGAACACTCTCTGGAATCTGACCATATATGAACTCTTTCATAATGGTCCGACTCAAATAAGCAAACATCACTGCATATTACTTGAGAGCTGTTCAACACAGACTTAGAGACTCAGAACCCGACACCCTTCTGTCGACAAATAAGAGAGGGCGGCACTTTAAAAACGGAAATCAACAAACACGAAAGGTTAGAGCAGCACGTGTCTACTTATACTTTTTTCCCCATTTTTTTTTAAATTTCTCCGATGTTTAAGAGAATCACAAGACAAAAACTGAATACCACTTTCTTTCTCTTCGATTTCCTTCCCAGTTTTCACTAGTTTTACTTCCTCCCTTATAAATTAGCTCTCACATTGACAGTCGCCACGAGGGACCTATTATAAATATTTGACAAAACTCGCTTTCAGACTTCCCGGCTTTTTCCTTACTTTTATTACGGAAGGCAGAGGTGCGAGGATGTCCGGAAATCCTTAAGAAAAATGAATAAATAAATGAAAAAAAAATGTAAAATAAGAACGAAGTAAGGTTAGAAATGGCTTCTTGGTATTGTTAAGCATAGAAAGACAGATAAAATGGCGGGTGAGAAAACGGAAGCCGAAATGATTGGTTATTTACAGATGACGTTGGGAGAAATCATGAAATATATAATAATAATAATAATAATAATAATAATAAATCTAGAAATCTCGAAAATGTGGCATATGGGAACATCAACAATCCCTGTTGTAGTTGGAGCCCTAGGACTGGTTGGAAAAGATTGCAGTAAACTAATTGAAGAGATTCCTGGAAGTACATGCCTCAAGGAGATACAAAAAATTGTTCTGACAAGTACAGCCCCACACTTTTACGAAGGGCTTTATCTATGTAATATTTTTTTTTTTTTTTTTGTTTGGTGTGTAGTGGAAAGTGTCAAAAATGATGCCAAAGACAATTCTAACCTTAGGACATGAGGATGAAAAGATGTTGAAGATATAAAAATTTTAACAGAAAACCATATATAGAAAGAAATGATTTAAAAATATACAATATATATATATTATAATAACATATATATATATATATATATATATATATATATATATTGTTAAATCATAA
>CAHIKZ030000252.1:935000-945000 GCA_903632075.3 Acanthosepion pharaonis | reverse complement strand
CGGCCGTTGTACGCTCCGGCCTTCTTCAGGTGGTTGAATTTCGAACTAAACCCTTTATTTTGATCACTGGGGTAGACTGTTCTAGTTCCACGTGCCATGTTTGATGATTGTCAGTTATCCGTTATCTCCTGCTAATTTTCCCTCTGAAAGTTCTCCACTGCCTTAACCAGGTATTAAACTCACCTTCTTTGGGTCTGTCACTGGATTTAACCAACGCCTTTATCCACTGTGCCATGTGTCCTTGAGGAACTAGAAATTCAACTTGCGAAAGGTGCGTGAAAAAGAAAATGTTTGCATAAAACTAGAATAGAATCTAGCAATTTCATTTGTAAAATTAGTACACCTTGCTGCCAATCTCTTACCTTACTTAAATTCATAATGTCTTGGTACTACAGAGGAAAGATCATCAGATACAATTGGCATGAAAATATTTATAGAAAGGTAGGGGGAAGCTATATTATGGCTGAAAATATTTATAGAAAGGTAGGGGGAAGCTATATTATGGCTGAAAATATTTATAGAAAGGTAGGGGGAAGCTATATTATGGCTGAAAATATTTATAGAAAGGTAGGGGGAAGCTATATTATGGCAGAAAATATTTATAGAAAGGTAGGGGGAAGCTATATTATGGCTGAAAATATTTATAGAAAGGTAGGGGGAAGCTATATTTTGGCTGAAAATATTTATAGAAAGGTAGGGGAAAGCTATATTATGGCTGAAAGTATTTATAGAAAAGGGGAAGTTATATTATGGCTGAAAATTTTAGAAAAGGTGGGGAAGCTATATTATGGCTGAAAATATTTATAGAAAGGTAGGGGAAAGCTATATTATGGCTGAAAATATTTATAGAAAGGTAGGGGGAAGCTATATTATGGCTGAAAATATTTATAGAAAGGTGGGGGAAGCTATATTATTGCTTAAATTCATAATGTCTCGGAACAATAGAGGAAAGATCATCAGAACAATTATCAGAAAAATATTTATAGAAAAAGCGCGGTACAGATACATAGCCCAAAAATACTTACTATGAATTGCAGATGTCCAAATCAAGCAAGTACAGAAATTTAACTATATGGGAAATGTTATAACACGTGGGAAAATGTTACACAGAAATCCGAAAGCACATTGGAATAGCGAATGATGCCTACCAAAACCTAAACGATGTATTAAGAAACAGGAAAATTTTGTTAGAAACAAAGTAAAGAATACTGTATTACTATGTAGTATCCATCCTCCTACATGAAAGTAAATGATGGACAATTCTTCACAGATGAAGACGAGACTTGAGGCAACAGAGATGTGGCTCTATAGAATGAAGCTGAGAATACTATCGACAGAACATGCATATATATACACGTATATATGTACACATCTTTACGCGTACATATATTTACATACTTAAAGTATAGTTTTAAGTTATGCTATATTTATCGGATAAATGCTCAATATCAGGGATAGGGCGTATGCAAATATAAAAGTGTACATTGAAGTCAACACCCAGAGGCGACAGCCTGTTTCATGCTAAACGCAATCGTCAGTTATGTTATGGCCTGACGATTACAGACTGTCGCTTCTAGTTGTTGACTTCAATGTCCACTTTTATATTCATTTACATACCTATAAAAATATGTATCCGGTTATCGATATAAACACGCCCGAATAAATTATCTGTTTTAATCGTTTTTGACAGTATTTTCTTTCATTTTGTTATTTCTGGGCGGTAGTACTTGAAAAGTGAAGCGAAAAAACTAGAATTATATGTTCAGTTATATTGATTTGTTCGCTAATTTCTTTTGAAATCGGACCTTGTTTTATCATATCAACGAACGGAATATGTGACCTGACTAGCGACCAATCCCCTGGAGATCAAAGGAAAATACTCGGCCTACTTAAAGAGATCGGTTTGCTGATCGATCCGCCGTCATTGCTTGATTCAACAAGTGTTTCTGATCGAAAATGCGATAATAGGCTGATCTATGCTTTAGCCTCGAACTGGAAGAGAAGAAAATAAATTGTTAGTTATTTTCCGATTATGGGAAAGCTAAAAACTGAAAATTATGTTTAGGCTTTGCCAGATTTACTGATGAATGTCAATGTCAAATGTATATATATATATATATATATATATATATATATATATATATATATATATATATTATGAGTAGAGATTTTAAAAAAGAATAAATCTTAGGAAATAACGGAAAAGACTTGAGGGAAAACAGTTTTAGGAAAGAAAATGGAGGAATGAAGAAAACATCTACTCTCTCATATGCATACATAAACACGCGCACACAAACACACACATATAGATATAATTGTGTATTTGGGCAGCAATTATTCTTTTATACATGTTTTATTGAAGACAATCGACAAAACATTGCGATTAAGATTTTTGCTATATTTTTTCGTACAAGTGACTTCTTTTCTGCATATTTTCTGAAATTTACTGTAAACTTCCGGTTAAGTTACTCTTTAAATATTTTCGTCGTAGTGAATTGCTTTCTCCTTTGATCAGAGTATCATTATTTATGTCAAAATTGTTGTCAGTCTCGCTACAATAGGCCTCCAAAACTTTCGTTATATTGTTTTGTAAAATGTCTCTTTTGTGTCCATATAATCTATTATTTTGATTCTTTTTATGTTTCTCCTATGTATTTTTTCTGACAATTATTGGACTCGGTAGAGTAAATTCCTCATTTATGTTTTACTTATTGTTTTGTTTAGTAATGACTAAGTTTTTTATTGCTTTAGATGTAGTAATAACAAGTTTTATTTCTTTGGGTTTGTCAAGAGGAGCCGTCTTTCTATTTTGGAATATTTTATGGGATTTTTGTTTCGTATTGAATATAAAATAATAAGGGTACGGAAGAAACTTGAAAGTGTTTTCAATGTATTTCTCTTTTTCATGTAAACATTGGGGGCTGCAAATTCTGAGTGTTCTTAAGAAAAATCCCATTATTCTAATGATGAATAATAGAAATTTATTACATCGTTTTGTTGATTGATTTCCGGTGGACACCAAATTTTAAACTGTTGTTAACTCAGTGTATCATGCTATCTAATGAAGGTAACGACTTGTATTCTTCCATTTCGTATGTAAATTTTATTGTATGTTCGTCTTTGTTTAGTTTAACTTCAAGGTCAGGTAAATCAGTATCTATATTAATAGAGCATCATCAATGTATTGGAAGTGTGTTGATTTTTTGGGTAAAATATTTTGGGAAGGACTTTGATTGTTTTAGACGTTTTTTTTTTTAATATAGGAACCAGTAATAAGGAGTGCCAGAGAAAAGTAATGATAACAAGAAAGTTGCAATATGAGCTCTGGTAAAAAACATGCAATGATAACAGCAAAATTGCAATATGATCACTGGTAAAAATGGTTGCTGAAGACATTAAGTTTATAATACCCAGAAATTCCTACCCAGATGTCCTCAAGGACACATGCACCGTGGATAAGGGCGTTGGTTAGATCCAGCGACAGGACACAAAGATTGCGAGTTCAATGACTGGTTAAGTCACGTGAGAACTTTCAGAGGGAAATTAACAGCCGATAACTGATAACTGACATCCATTAAACATGGCACGTGGAACCAGAACAGTCTACCCCAGTGAGCGAAATAAAGGGTTCACTCAAACCACCTGAAGAAGGCCGGAGCGTACAACGGCCGAAACGTTGTAAAAAATATGGTGACAAAGATGAGGACAATAATCCGAATAATGTAAATAATGTACATAATACCTAATCTCAGAAATATAGACAGATGCTTTTTAAGGGATTTAGGTATTTTACAACTGGGAAGTTGGTGTAAAGGGTTTTTATATCTAAACTGGCTATGAGTTTGTCATGCCCACTTATCTTTTTTTTTCAGCTAGGTGGCGTGAATTATTTATATGAGATGGGTCCATTGTTGCAAGGAGAGGGATTTCACCATCTGTTTATTCCTGAGATGATGGAACTCATTGGGATGACTGTTTTGTGGGGTTTAGGGAGACCGTAATGTTTAGGTGTTCTAGGGTGCTATTTTATGTGTCTATATCAAAATTTCTTTTCGTTTTTAATTAGTTTCCTGATCTACTTGTTAATTAATTTTTAGTAATTATTTTCTGATCGTTTCTTTTTCGTATGTGTCGGTATCGTTGAGTAATGAATTAATTTTTCTATATATGTATTCTTCTTCATAATCACAATACTCCTCCCTCCCCAGGGAGTGATGTGGATTTCCTTATTTTATGCTAGAAAGAAAATTCGGATTGCCAACACACAAACAGAATGTCTCATATCGAGAATATTCCACATTGAACATGAAGAAAAATTAATTATTTCTAATAATATGTAAAAATCTCCACTTTCACCTGAAGACAGTTTGCGAGACCAGACCAGAAACACGTGTCGTGAAATTATGTAAAACAAAGTATAATATTTTTTCTCAATAAATCCACATTACAACCAAAAACGTTTGCGGCACCCCTCTTCTTTTTAATATACATACTTTTCTCTCGTTGGAACCACTACAACATATTTCTTTTATATATATATATATATATACACGCATACTGTCTCGGGCAAATGCGTATATGTACGAGTCATGTACAAATATAGCAAATGTAACGTAAGTTAGTCATAATAAATATATCAAATATCGCTAAATTTATTAATATTATATGATAGGCATAGTTTAGTTTAGCACATCGCCACAAGTATGTCGCTCTCAATCATATCTGAATAACCAATCAGTAGTTATGCTTTATCGCTAGCCATTACCGCACCCTATAATACCTTTGTCGAAGTTACTGATGAATTAATTGCGTGTCTTCTTTTGTTAAAATTGTTGCGCCGTTTACGCATGCTGGAGATTTTCAACATTAATATTTTGAGTTATTATGCACCTAGTTCTTTTATCGACCGCCATATTATTTTTTTTTTTTACATTTTTTCTTATATAATGAATAGATTTATAGCTTGAAATTGGCCTATTCCATAAAGACAGGTTTTATATTTCGGTTTAAAACGACACATTGGAAACATCTATTCGATTCTCAGTAACGCTTGAAATGAACTCAGCAAAGTATAAGGAACTTACAATTTTTCAAGCAAGACAATCACATACACGCGTTTTTAAACATTCTCATTCGTAGATTTGTTCCATTCATCATGGCTGAATGAATTACGTTCTCCTTTTTTCGATATCATTTTTATGGAGATCTCAGTAAGGTTTGAACTTATTACTGACTAGCAGTAGAGCCCGGCGTTGCCCGGGGATGTAACAGTAAGAGATAGATCAAGTATCAACCATCATAAAGACTGAAAAATAAAATTGACAAAGATTATTGTTTAAGGTTGACGGACACGCATGTCTTAATTAGTTTTATTTTTTTGTTTCGTTTTTTTTTTATGAATTGGTCAAACCCAAACTCAAACAAAAGCATTGTTTTCAATCGTTATGAGTCTATCGATTGAATAGAATTTTATTATAAACAATTGTCTTGTAAATGGAATTTTTAAAGCATTCTGTATGTAAAAATAAAGAAAAAAGTGTGCAAGACAATAAGAAATACTACCTGCCAAACAAAAGTGAAATTTTGTTGAAATCGGTTGAAAAATATAGGAAATCCGATCCCACATATAAACGAACACACACACACACAAAAGACAAAGAGAGGCGACGGAATACATTTTCATTTTGGTTTATTAACATATTACATGAACATAATCTCCAAAATATATCCACAGCACTTCTGTCAAATATCTAAAAAAAACAAAAAAACTTCAGCTTAAGAGGATCAGTTAACTTCCGGTTAAAGAAGAAAATTTCTCTATTTATATTCGGACTATTGTTTTTATCTTTGTTTTTATCACAACGTTTCGGCCATTGTGCCTTCCAGCCTTCCTCAGGTGTATATAGATCTGGGTAACCTACAGCGAATTCCAAACTGAACCTATTATATAATCTACGGGCGTATACCACTACTCATTATGTTGTATCGTTCCTATACCAATTTATTATTTCTTAATTTCTTATTAAAGAAGTACCTGAGTTTTCAAACGTGTCTAAAATCAAGAATCATAACGTTAATATACGTATAATTATATAGACATTAATAATTGAAAACTATTATCACCTATTTAATAAATTATCAGATTATTTGATAACACAGGTTTACAAAGAAACGAAGCAAGCATAAAAATAGTTGTTCTAGCCTAATTTTTGGGTGCTGATTTCAGATACGAAATCCGTTTTGAGTTATGACCTCTTGTTTTTTCAGATATACAGGTATATTTAAACGTAGATATACACATGTACATGCATTGAAGTATTCAGATCTCTCCTATTTTAGACACTATGAACTTTTTTTTAATTTAAAATACTAGGAATTGTATTCTTTTTAAAACAAAGAAGTTAGGCAATGGCCGCCGTTCTCTTACCTACGTTCTGCCTTGCGGATTAAGAGCCATTGCGGTGAAATGAAAATTCTTCAAATTCAAATGTTCAGTGCGCATGAACGTAAACATAAATATGAGCAAATGTTTATTATGTTTTCCCGATTTTTATGAGCTAATAGATATCTCTGCAATGACTTCAGGCCCTTCCAAACACGGAGTATTCATTAACAAGACAACTTTGCTGTCCCGGTGGTCGGGAGAGACCCAAGAGATATGAAGTCGACTGTTATTTTTGTCCAACAAATATAACCAGTTTCAATGCATTTCTAAAAACAAAAAATCAATATTCCTAACTTTCCTCAGCTACGAGACCTGTTCCACACTCAGATTATCTCCCTGTCAATACACCTTCAACATATAAAATTCTCATTCCTTCAACATATGAAGAATAGTCTTCAGAGGAAAATTCTTCAGTCGGACTCTTTTGAAGACAATGTCACTGTTTATTCAAGAGCATGTGGTAGTAAGCCCCACTGAGTCACCCAGGCACTCCTGGAATCATGGTTGAACATGGTCATGGAAGATGTAAGGATTACCAGTTTCAAAACACGGAACAAGGACTTTGCCCCATTCTTCGACATGGAAAACAGGTTGTGTTACTGCACAAATAACTATGGCATGTTCACCTTCCTCGGCTTCCCACAAAATTCCTTCCAAACGACGTCTGAATACGGTGTGCCTGCACAATTAGAATAAATTCCCCAGCATTGTAATTTTTCTGTCAGATTCGTATGAAAATATGGGGCTCTTTTAGAAATACAAGCAGCACAAATGGAGTATCTGTGGGGACCTCAGAATCATTAAACATCTTATGGGTAACAAGCGGACTTCGTAAAGTACTGTTGCTTACTCTAGGTTGTGCCCAAGCAGTACAAGCAGGACTGATCTCGGAGCACTTTATGTCTGGTGAAAGATGAGTAAAAGAAAATCCTATAGGGAAAATGAACAAGGTGCTTCTTCCCCCTCCTCAAATCAAGCTTGTTGTAAGGAAGACTTTTGTGAAGCCCCTGAACAAAAATTGTGTGGCTTTCCATACCTGTGTATTCTATTTCTAGATCTCAGTTTTTTTTACCTCAGGGAGGGCGTCTTTGTCGGACCTCACATCCGAGAAGGATAAGATATTTGAGGAGTTTCTTGCCTTACATGAACTGAGAGTATGGGAAAA
Organism: Acanthosepion pharaonis; assembly: GCA_903632075.3. NCBI lineage: Eukaryota > Metazoa > Mollusca > Cephalopoda > Sepiida > Sepiidae > Acanthosepion > Acanthosepion pharaonis. The sequence continues at coordinate 937,390 of CAHIKZ030000252.1, read as the reverse complement.
TTTGTCGGTTTGCCATGTCTTCCTTGCAAGCACACAGGTACCAGATAAGCAAGAGGACATGGAGAAGTTGTTACAGGCTTATGAGGATATGGAATGCCAATGTCACTCAAAAATCACAATTCCAACTTTAACTTGTTCCCACCGAACCTCTGATCAATGAGTGATTAGCATGGAGAAAGGTTCAACCAAGATATTACTTAAATGGAAAGAAACTAACAAGGCAAGAGGTACCCCAGCATGATGGGGACCTCTACTGGATGCTCCTATGCGACATACCAGATGTAGCGGAAACGAGATCGTCCAAAAATCACTTCTGACTCTCTGCGGTACTATGACGTGTATATATGTTATTGATATGTCCCGGAAAGGGATATATTTGAACGAAGTAGCTAAGTGGTTTTGGCTATTATAACCAAGTAGAATACGGTTGCAGTAATCGACTGGTACGCGTCGTAGTCGCGGGTAAGAAGTGTAGATCAATGGCGTAGTCCAGTGGGTGTCGTTATAGACTTAGATCTCAGACTAAGGTTCTTGACTCTGTCGTACCTACACGTCCGTCGGTATTTATGACGGACACCAGCCAATCACATTCCAGTGAGGGTGGGGGAACACAGGTGTACGCATATTCCATTATATCACTCAGTCTTCATATCTATCTATCTATCTATCTATCTATCTATCTATCTATCTATCTATCTCAGTCATATGTCCCGAAAAGGGATATATTTGAACGAAGTAGCTAAGTGGTTTTGGCTACTATACCCAAGTAGAATACGGTAGCAGTAATCGACTAGTACGCGTCGTAGTCGCAGGTAAGAAGTAGATCAATGGCGTAGTCCAATGGGCGTCGTTATAGACTTAGCGCTCAGACTAAGGCTCTGGACTCTCGTACCTTCACGTCCGTCGGTATTCATGACGGACACCAGCCAATCATATTCCAGTGAGGGGGGAAACAGGTGTACGTATATTCCGTTATATTAGTTATTATGAAAGTAATTTAGTTCCGTCAATGATATGTATCTATGCTGTTTTTTGTTGTTTTTTTTTTGTAATATACATTGTAATAGATAAAATGAACACATTATATTAATAATTTATATGCCGTATAATAAAAATGTCATAAACGAAAACAATAACACTAGAGGTGATGCAGTAAATCTGTTCAGTATTTTAAACTCACCACATAAAAATTAGTAAAAAGAAAAAATACCTATTCAAATGCTTGCCTCAGAGAAACAAATAATGTAAAACAGTGTAATTAAAGAATCTATCTGTATAACCGTTGAAATAAGCGATCAAACTTTATTTAAAAATCTAAAATTGAATGGGTAACATGCGTTCAAACATATAAAGGTGTTAGCGAAGTCATTATAATGGCGATTGGAATCTAGAAATTTAAAGTGTTGGTGATGCAAAAACGTAATCGTTAATCACGAGAAGGAAATAAAAGATACAACAATTAGTTTACCAGATTATTGAATTGAAAAGAACGCCAGAAATTTCTGATAATATTGAAAGATTTGATTGCATTTTATTATAATGTTGCCTGTAAATTTATTGAATACTACTTTAAAATCTGCACTCCGTACGAACGTTTAATCTAGCTCCTGCCATGAATTCTGCGAGTTGTTTTCCATCCTAGCAAGATAGCATTTTTGGTTCCAAATGAGGTCATTGCAAAACAGTTACTGCAGCTACTGATATGCTGAATAAAGTGTTTCGATTTAGTTGAGTCCCTATCCAGAAGTGATAGCAATGGCTCTGGAAGAACTGATAGATCGTCCAATTGTATTTTTCCTTTGTTAACGCATATCCCATCTAGTTCATCCTTGAATCTGAGAGCATTCCAATGCTTACATTGAATGATAATTGATACAGTAGATATCTGTGGATGATTTAAATAGCCACTGTTACAGTTGTATTAAAAAGTCAGCTCCAGCAAGCACAAAACGAAGCTGAGCTAAAAGAGCATGATTGTATCTTCCATCAGGTGTTTCCAAAGATCTCGCTAATCTATGATTTGCAGCATCTGTTTTGCTCCTTGATAAAATCAGATTGTCATCCACTGCAGCTCTTGATCGTCTCTTCTTTGCTGTACCTGCATCTCTGCTTGATGAAGTTTCATTGTCGTCTTCAGCTCGTGACCTTCTCTCCCTTGCAGCATCAGCTTCTCTCCAAGCTTGCACCCCCTCTGATGTTTGAGATGCTCTTGATCTTATCTGCCTTGCAGCATTTCTTTCACTCCCAGCTTGCAACTCTTCTGTTTCAGATTCTCTAGATCTTCTATGGTTTGGAGTATCTGCTTGGCTTTTTCCTTCTATGGGGTTTCTTATGCACTTCTCTCCCATTATTTAGAGCTCTGGTCTCTGGATTTTTTCATGATATTTTGA
>CAHIKZ030000252.1:875000-927500 GCA_903632075.3 Acanthosepion pharaonis | reverse complement strand
TTCCCATACTTAATACTTCTCGTTTTTCACTCTCGCAAGGTTATGTGTGACGTCACAAGCTGCAATGCAATTTTCGCGTCCGCGTCTCGTATATACGAGTTTATCGATGCTTTGAAATTTTTCTTGCAGCAAGGGCGCACTATCATTGTTGTTTCGTCCGTGTGTTGTTTGATATTTTGAAATTGTCATCTTTGATAACGGCTTATGTAAGCCGAAAGCTTAGATTGGATGTATCAATATGGTGTTTTCCGTTCGTCTTTCAACGATAGTGTGATTAAGCGTATCAGACAATATGAAGGGAATTTACTTAAATTAAATAGACAAAACTTGTCTATATTATTTAATGAAACATGCATTAATGAAAAATTGCTGCTTAAATATGCAATAACATATATATATATATATATATATATATATATCATTATATATATATATATATATATATATATATATATATATATATATATCAGTGTATGTCTTTATATATACATAGATATAACAGTGTATGTCTTTATATATATATATATATATATATCAGTATGTTTATATATGTATATAAATATATATCAGTGTATATATATATATATATATATATATATATATATATATATATATATATATATATATTCATGTATATATATATATATATATATATATATATATATATATATATATATATATATATATACAAAAAAATAAACTATCCCCGACTATATATGTTAGGAATTATTTATTTCTTACCCGTATATTTACATGGCTATATATTTTTAAATATTTAGCTGCAATTCCAGTATGTGGATGAATTATTCTTCACAACATATTTCGGATGTTCGTACGTCTTGACACAATGAGCGCAGCTTAGCCCTAGCGATGAATGTTTACCCATATATAATATAATAAATATATACAAAAATATTCACACATTTGGAAATCTGCACGGCATACAAATATCTTTTTCATCTAGCGGCGGCAGCTCGCGCAAATATCTGAAATGTAAAACTGGAAAAGAAAATTTTAATAACCACGCCTGTTGAAAATTTTTTATTTCTCATATTTTCCGACTCGCACAGTTTATTAGCGATCGTAGAATTATGGTCAGGAAGTTACGATAAAACGCGACTGAAATTGAGATTAAGGAAGTACAAGAATAATTTCTAACTAAAAAGAATTAAATTTATAAATCCTGTACAAATCTGATTGAGAAATACTTGCGAATATTTTTTTTCAAGATTTTTTTCATCTTTACGGTTCTCGATTAAATTCTGATCCGTGTCGACGTCAGATTCACTATGTAATTGTCTACTTTCATTATACAATACTTAGGAATTAGATGGACGATTTTGTTTGATAAAATGTCTACTATGATAAACGGTCTCTTGCTACTAGTACCATTTGAAGGTTTTGGAAACGTAAAAGTAAATTTTATGATAAAATATGTATGGCTTTTTTTCTCACTTATTCTTTTAATAATCATTCAATTAATGCAAAGAATCAGGAAAGCTTCTTGAAAAACAAAGATAAGTGTGTTTATGTAATATCAATACTCCTCTGTGACAATAAATGCTGGGCAATCTCATAACTGATGCAGAAACGTCTTAAGCAACCATTTCATTGACTATAAAAGATGGAGAGTCATAGTTATTGTTCTAGACAATCATTCATAGAATACTATTGTCGGACTATTTGAGAAGTGGAGAAGGTTTAACGAAAATGGCATAAAATTACTTGGAATCAGAAAGTTGAATTTCTGGTTAATTTAACTAGAAAAGAGTGCTTAGAGAATTTAATACTCACATGGCATATCGAAGGAAGAGGGGCCGAGGGATATATCAATTTAGTCTATTTCGTTAGCTTGTGTGAAGGGAAGGCAAAAGGAGGGACAAAGAAAGTAAAAGCAAACGACTATTGCTGCATCAGAAAAATGGTAGAATGCCCGTATGCATTCTTAAGGGATACTTCAGTAAAAGTAAAATTAGAATATCTATCTATGAATCCATTCTTCAGCCTGAACAACTTTCTCAGATCTAATTAAAACCATTTCTGAAATCACTTTGTTGTCAAATAACATTTTCGAATAATTATTCTCTGTTTTTATGTAGCATTACCTGTGTTTCATTCCTTGGATTAAATGTTAATTTTAAAAGCGTTTATTTGATACATTACAGGACAATATATTCAAGCAGTATATTCTTAATCTATGTACCCTGACCATTCAGGACGTGGGTGATCATGGCTATCCACAACTTCATGCCATTTGTAGGACTTACTAAGTTTTATTTTTGCTATCTCTCCTCGTCCCTGAGTTGCCAAGCAATTTACACAAGTTTGTTAGGTTGGCTATTCTCCGCTTATCTCTGTTTTCCTTCTCTTCATTACGTCCTCTGAGTGTCAAATTCTCCAAACGAACTTTCTTTATTATGTGCTCTAGAAATTACAAATGTATCTTTTTGATTATAAATATACTTATTTTTTGTTTCCGTTTTCCTTATAACTTCTTAGTTACTCACATGTTCAGTCTATGGTATTCTCTGTATCCTTTTGTAATACCACTGGAATTAATTCTTTTACGCATGCTCAAGAATCTAATTGGTTTTCACAATTTCACAATTTACCATCCCTCCTTGTCCTTATTTTACTATCAACTCACATAAACGCAGTAGGTAAAATTCTTCGCTGTTTTTCTCTATTTCTCTGAGTCCTGCTTCTATTACTCTATCCAAGCGTTATTTCCCATCACGTGTCACGAAAATTTAAACTTTCTCGTCATGATACTAAGAATAGGTGTCTTTCTAGTTACTATATCTTTTGAATTCTCTCGTTGCTCACGTGTTCTGTCCATGGTATTGTCAGTATCCGTGTATAGAATCACATCACACTCGCTTACACTTTCTTTTCGTATCTGCATGGAAACTGTCTAGTGTTCACTACTATGCAGGAAATAGACAGACCACGTCAGATCTCTTTTCTTTCTTTCCAACAAAATATTCCTATCTCGATACTTAAGAGTATTTAGGCGCGTCTAATATATCTGGGGTTGATTTTTTTTTTCTTTATATAATGTATTGCATTTTGTGACTGGAAACAATTCATTCAGCCATTGGCAGTTATTGATAGGCAGCAACAGTCCAAAACTGTACGATAAGATGAAACTGGGCAACAATGATCGTGTTTATCTTTAAGCTTGATTAGAGAAAACGTTCCACAAAACTCTCTTTCCGTTTCTTACATGCTTTGTATTTTAAAATCTTTTGAGCTTGCTGAGTGTCTAAAAGTTTTATGGGTATCTGTATATGGCGAAGGAGACGTTGACACAAACACACACATAAGCCTGTTTTAGAGTCTCATTAGTTTACACATATAATCTGTGTAAGGATGTGTGTACAGCTGAGTGTCTTTTGCAATAGACAAAAATTCTCTCAAACTAATGTATGTATATAAAATGTGATATCATGATATCTCCTTTTATTTGACATATCCCTTCAGGACCTAGGCAATCATTGCACTCCACTTATCCCCTCCATTTTAGCTCTCAATAAGATTTGACCCTTGCCACCACCCTAAGCCATGTTATGTCATCCACCCGCTCAAACCCGCTAGGTATGCCATGCATTTCCTTCGCTTGTCTCTCTTTCCCTATGCTCGACCTATGAGTATCAGATTCTCCAAGCCCTCCTTTCTAACCACGTGTGCCAGAAACCTCAGCTGCCTCTTTCTGATGTTAAGCATAAGTTTCCTCCTTGTTTGCATCCTCTCCAAAACCTCATCTTTGATCACATACTTGGTCCATGATATCCTTAACATTCTTCTGTAGAACCATACCACTATTCTTAATCTTTGAGGAGACCGTCGAACATTCGCCGCCATAAGGCTGTACTCTTTGCTTTGTTACCGAAGAAATCCTCCTTTCGTAATACTCTACCTAGCTTTTGGAAAGCGTCATAGGCCATCCTAATACATGTCCGGATCTCAGCGTCGCACGTACCGTCCTCTGTGAAAACATATCGCAGACATGTAAATTCCCGCACCTGCTTGAGTTCAGTTTCTCCAACCCACAAATCGCATTCCGGGTTCATCCTTTTAATGATTACGGCGCATTCTGTCTTCTTAGTCCCTTCTTCTTGCTCTACTTCGCCTCCTTCTGTCGGAGGATTTGTAATTTATTTTCCGTGTCTGCTATCAGTACTGTGTCCGCTAAAGAGAACTTTAACATGATACGAGAACTTAATTTATTTAGACTAGATATTTGTCAATATATTTTATAAGCTATATTCTAACATTTAATTCCCACTTTCTGCTTCAAAAGCTAAGTTTCCATGGACAAATTCATTGTGATTGTTGTATTTTTAATCACCTCGAATATATATATATATATATATATATATATATATATATATATACAAACAGACAGACACATTATATATATATATATATATATATATATATATATATATATATATACACAAAACAGACAAAAATATATATATATATATATATATATATATATGCAGACACATTATATATATGCATATATACAGATAATTCAGAAGCTTATAGGTTCCGCACGTACTCCTAATAGTCTTATAGATAGGTCTGGCTTTAATCACCTCGAATATATATATATATATATATATATATATATATATATATATATATATATATATATATATGCATACACAAACAGAGACATTATATATATATATATATATATATATATATATGCAGGCACATTATATATATGCATATATACAGATAATTCGGAAGCTTATAGGTTATGCATGTACTCCTAATAGTCTTATAGATAGATCTGGCTTATGTTTAGAAGAAAAGCATTAAATAAATACAATAATCAAAGGCAACTATTGAATCAGACGAATGAATTAGTGTTAAAATGTCGACATGAAAACAAATTTGAATTTCCATAATATAGCCTTAACTTAATTAGCTACAATATGTCCATAATATTTATTCCGTTTAACCCTTCAAATATAGAATGTATAATTTTAATCTCTAAATTTTCCCACACTATAACCTCTTTAATTATAATGTGTAAACTCTCGCCTACTCTAAGATCTTCCCAACTCTCTTTCCATGAATCCCTTACATCGTTTTATCTATATATTTTAAAGTTAGTTTTAAACCCTCTTTTTATTCCTCTTTTAATTTTAAATTAATATTTAATTCTTCTTATAAATCAATTTAATGCCATAAGGTTAATATTCGGATTTAATTTTATACAACTTCTTCCCCTTAAGACAAATATCTTTCACGCTCCCTGGGCCCCTATATAAAAATATAAAAAATATATCCTCAAATCCTTCGGTTTGGAGGTATTAAGTTTAAAGTTTACGGTAGACACTGTTAAATCTACAATCCCTAAATATTTGGGGGAGGACTCCTGACAACAAAAGAAGATAAAATATCGAAATAAATATATCTCCAAACGACCATCGTTGAACCACAACACAAAAACTCATAACAAATGTTTAAAATGTCCTCCGCTTCATTTTCTACACCCATGCACCTGTCGGATCATTGAGTGATGGTTCTTTTCAAATACTCCAACATGGATTCCAATTGTGTAAGAAGGTCCCCATGACACGTTGATGAAGCTTGTCAAAATTACTAATGTCTTCTGCATAAAACTGTTTTTTTCGGTGATTCTACACATACAAATCCAAAGGATTGGAGTCGGGAGAACGTGCAGGCCATGTGTTCAGTCCTAACCTCCATCTCCATCTTTCATGGTAACTGTCAGCCTGTGCATCGCGAACAATGTGACTACCATGTGCTGGAGCACTATCATGCATGAAAAGTACAGCAGGGGTATATCCTCTAGCATGTTAGGAATTGTATTCGAATTCCCTGTAGACATGTCCTGTAATAGGTGCTGGTGGAACATGTGGACATACAAGACAGTCACCTACAATGCCAGCCCACACATTAATCGTAAACTGATGCTAACGTCTAGTTCTTGTATTACCATAGTGATCCACCCAAAAATGTTGGTTGTGAAAACTTGTTCTGTCTATATTTCTGAGATGAGGTATTATGTACACTATTTACATTATTCGGACTATTGTTCTCATTTTGTTGCCATATTTATCACAACGCTTCGGCCGTTGTACGCTCCGGCCTTCATCAGGTGGTTGGAATGTCGAACTGAACTCTTTATTTCGGTCGCTGGGGTAGACTGTTCTAGTTCCACGTGTCATGTCTAATGGATGTCAATTATCAGTTATCTCCTGTTAATTTCCCTCTGAAATTTCTCCACTGCCTTAACCGGGTATTGAACTCACAATTCTTTGTCATTAAGGACACATGGCACAGTGGATTAAGACGTTGGTTAGATCCAGTGGCAGGACCCAAAGATTTGTGAGTTCAATACGAGGTTACGGATAGAAGGATGCTATCCTTGCTGTATTATGAGATGTACGACATTCTAGGGCCACTTGACGTGTGCTGATACCTGGGTCGTCTCCGACAGCCTGTAGGTGTACTTCATGGTCATGCGTACGAGCGGATCTTGGTCATCCACGATCCGTAGTTCGTGGTGCCACGGTTCGTGACTCAGCAAATGTTGGATGATTTGGCTGCCTTCGTTCTAGAAACGCAATCTGATACAGCCTCGTAAACTTTAACATTCGCACGGTCGTATGTAAAAATCATATCTCCCTGCTCACGATATAAATATCCTGTTAAACGGAATACTCCTCATTTGACTCACTACTACATATGTTAAACGTTAAAGACAGACTAGTCATAAATGTACACGAATGACAAATGTAACCTAGTAATAACTCAAAACGAAGGATTTGCAGACATACTCCGTCTCTTCATGTGAGCAATGGTTGTAATTTTTTTTTTGATACACCCTGTATATATACAGGGTGCGGCTGGTATTTGAGGACAGACGGATTTAAGATTAATACTGCTTCCCACTATCTTCTAATACTTTTATTTTTTCAGAAATCATATATAATTATATACATTTATTCAGCAAGGTTTTTACTAATTCATAAAATCTGTCCTCAAATACCAGCCGCACACTGTATATATATATATATATATATATATATATATATATATATATATATATATACATATATATATATACACTAGATATATATATATATATATATATATATATATATATATGTATTTGTGTGAGTGTTACTGTCCCTCCCATATATATATATATATATATATATATATATATATATATATATATATTCATATATATATATATATATATATATATATATATATATATGTGTGTGTGTGTGTGTGTGTGTATTACCCGATTTTCACTTTGAAGTCAACACAGGAAAATGCCGGAAGTTCTATTAGATCTAATAGGACCCTAATTGCTACAAAATTCTTTTCATCCTGCAAACTTTTTATCACGTTCGTTCGTATTTAATGAACACTATCACTGTCGTCATGATTGCTTCTGGTAGTTGTCAATTTTTCATCCTTTAGGCAAAAGAAAAATTCAAAGAAGGACATTTCCTATCTTGTTCGGTGATGATGCCTTAAACATTAAGTTAATTTACTTTCTCTATTCCCGATAAGTGCGAAAGACAGGAACAATTTTTTATGTAATTTCATTAATGGCATTCGATCAATGGGCTCTTTAATATATAAGCGTGTTCTACTGAGCAAGCATACATAGGTACGTACGCATATGTAATTACAAATTGCCACATGTGGCATAAATTAGAAAAAATGCACATGTTATAAAGTCGTCTGATATTTTTCTTTGGAAACGAAATACCGAAAAGAAATTCATGGATTATTACTGGTATATTTGAGATCATTCTGTCCGATGTTTGAATATTATGGCATGCATTAACCAACTTAAATGTGAAAATAACATAAAATGCATATTAACTTGGAAGTATAACGATACTAATTTTGTTTTATTTTTCATTTTACTAAGTTTTGTATAAATTGCGTTTAAACAAAATATGAAAATATATTAAAGAATCAAGATAAATAATGTTCCTACAAGAACAACATCTTAAACAAATATACGATTTACATTCTTACGGAATATTTTAAGTAATATGAAATATCACAAAAGTATTGAAATTAAGATGAGTATCTACTCTTATCGATTGAATAAAGTGTTGTGTTCTTAATTCTAAGTTACGCGCAAAGATTTAAGGAGACACCTGTCGGAGCGTACAACCGCCGAATGATTGTGAACATAAGAACTAATATAAAAGGATGCTGGTTCGAATAGATATGTATATATTTTTCTTATTTCAAGTCTTCATTTTTGTAGTTTACACACCGAAATTCTTAAAGCCAACCAGCAATCTAGCAAATCTGTGAAACTAACAGGGATATTCAATGTAGCCCTCTTTATTCCCCATGTCAGTACAAGTACATTTAATATCTCCAATCTATTATTATTATTATTATTATTATTACTTGATTTGATTTCAGATGTGTACACATTTTTTCGGGTCCCGTCCAGAGATTAAGTTCAGACTTAGCATCATAGCATTTTCCACTGTGAAATTAAAAACAAAAATAACAACACAGATATGTTACATTGATAAAGCCCTTCTTAACGTGTGGGCTGTACCCGTGAGAACAATTGTTTTGTATTTCTTTAAGTCACGGACATCAAGGAATCCTTTCAATTAGTCTACAGGAATCTTCAACCAATCCGAGGGTTACAATACAATACAATAAAACAGGAATTGCTGGTGTTGCCATGTGCCGCATTTTTGAGATTTCGATTTTAAGTTCCTTGTATTTTGATAGCTTTTTGAAGATCTTCAAAGATATATTGCAGTCTGTAGGGACTGCCATATCAATAAGGGAGCGATTTTTTTGTTAGCGGTCTCTAATAACAATGTCTGCGCGATTTGCTTTGATTGTTCTCCCTGTGTGTATTGTGCAGTCCAATGACATTGTTACAGGCTCTATCTCCGTAACCAGGTCTAGGTGGTGTTCATACCAATTATTATTATTATTATTATTATTATTATTATATAAATGAAAAATCTTTTTACGGACAGAGATGATGTCGCAGGAATAATAAAAATAACAGTTTTTGTTTTATATAGTTGCCTTTTCATATCTTCAAGTTGAGCCATAAACAAAAGTAATTCATGGAAAATGCAATTGAAAAACTATTTTAATGATATATAAATCTGTTATTTGCTTTCCTCTATTTGTCCGCGTTATTCGAAGAGAGAACCGCCTAATCTGATGAAGGCTGAAAATAGAAATCTGACACATTAGTCACATGATTTTAGGAAAGACTACACTCGCGGCGCACTAACTTCAAAGGGAATGACTCCTTGGTCATGTCAGTCGGTTTCAAAATCTAAGCGACCATCATTTATTCTTGTTCTTTCTCCCCCACACCCAACAACAACACCGCCACTACAAATATTAATAACTGATTTAAAAATCGAATTATGTTCCGTTCTAATCTCATAGATGAAGTCACATTGACTGCCAATAATCAATAGTAATTTTGTATCTGTCAGTTTGCCTTTGTTTCAGAGAGTATACGAGAATATTATATTTGCTTTTTTATGCTCACACATACGAGGAAAAATAAGAACAAATAACAAATGCTTATAGTTAATAAATATTCAAGTCAAATAATATAGTTAATCGTGATTTTTTATGTACAGAATTCTCAAAATCACTCTGTACGTATGCACGTGAGTGGGTTTATGTTTGTGATATTTTTATATCTATCTATATAAACATACTTTATAATTAAATTAAAATAAGAGACTTAACATTTTTCATTTGTTTTTTAGCTTTATTTAAAGTAGGCTGAGAGAAAGAAAATGATTTATTTTAATTAAATTTTTAATATTCATTATTGATCTATCGTTTGATATTGAGGAATGTTTTCAGCAGGGAGTTTCTCGTGTATGATTTATTTTCCAGTATTAACATAGATAGATAGATAGATAGATAGATAGATAGAGAGAGAGAGAGAGAGAGAGAGAGAGAGAAAGAGAGAGAGGGGGAGAGAGAGAAGAGAAAAAAAGAAATGAAGAGAGAGGTAGCCTGAACATTGTGGTCATGCAAGAAGCAGACTCTCGCTACTCAGTGTTGACCTCAATGTTTTATGTAGACAAACTCTATCTCTGATATTGGGCACTTTCACCCATAAATATAACATATATTAAAACGATATTTCATCATATAATTATATAATGATCACATATAAAACCAATACACACACACAAATATATATATATATATATATATATATATATATATATATATATATATATATATATATATATATATATATATATATATATATATTATGCCATACTTAGTGGAAAGCGCTCAATATCAATGATAGAGCTAACATAATAAGCTGTGTGAATATGAGTTTGTAACCCTGGGTTTCAAGCTTTTGCGATCATACGGTAGATCTGAAAATCGTCAAGAACACTCCCACTTGCACCTTGTTGAAACGAACAGCGCTACACATAAAACGCTAAGGCCCCGACACCGAAATAGAATTACAACTGCGTATGCATGTAAGCCCAAACGAACGGATATGTATCTGCGCCTAGCCTCGTATTGCTTATATGGAAGTGTTGGTGTGAACCAAAATGCGTACACCCGTATGTTTAAGGGTTCATAGTGATTATAATTTGTGTCCTTAGAATCGAATTTCGATTCTAAGGAAATAAATTGTAAACACCATGAACACTTAAAGCCGTATGTTTCTTAATATAATCAATAGTTGCTCTGTTTTTCTCTGGATTATACCCTCCCTGGAATTATCTATACGGATTACCAAACACATATTTATCTATATCCCTCAACGCTAAAACCGTCCACACACCTGGTTCTACAACCCTTTTTTCTCTATGTTCAACACCTCTCTATGTTCCACACACAACCTATTACAATTTATAAATCTAAGGTTATTTTCAGAAAACGTTTCGTACAGCGAGAAATCTAACAGGGAACGGATTTTTCCTAGCAATTCTACCTCAATCCATTCTCTACCCAAGCTCAAAACCAATGTTGGATAGTCTCCACCGACCTTCTGTTTATTTCTAGCGTGTTCGAAAATTACGAACTTGGAACCTAAATCTCCATACTTCATTTTTGTCACGTGATAAATGTTTCTCGTACTGAATACATCGGTAACCATTCGTTTGTTTTTGTTTTATTGACCAACTTATCTACTCTACTGTATAAACTATATATGACGCACACTTGGACTCTTTTTTTAAAACTATATATATATATATATATATATATATATATATATATATATATATATATATATATTTTACAGGAAAGGTATTGGCCAACCACAACACATACTTTCCTGTGGACATTTAATACACAATACTCAGGTGGCCATCTGAATGTTTACTAAATATATATTTGAAACTTTACATCGTGACCGGTCGTTGGTGTTACCTTTCTTGTAAATAATTATAATATCGGCTCTGCTAGAAAGTATCGAGCACTTTTTGGCATCCTACTATAAATACACAGATATAAATATATAAATATTCAGTTAAAAAACAACGGCTAATGGAATATCCGAAAGCTCTTGTATATATGGAACATATATGGACTGTTTGTAGGCACTTTATGTACAGAAAAGAAAATGCTAAAGTATGAATGCAAGAAAATTGTATAAAAAACTGAATCGCACGAGCTTATCATTTGTTACACACACACACACACACACACACACACACACACACACACACACATATATACACATACACACATATCTATCTATCTACCTATCTATCTATCTATCTATCTATCTATCTATCTATATATATATATATATATATATATATATATATATATATATATGTGTGTGTGTGTGTGTGTATCACAGCTCACCAGTGTGACTAGAGATACGATTAATTCAAGTCGGGATCGAAACTTGACCGCCGTGTCTCCCCCTTGGACTGACATCTTTAAACACCCAACTGAAAATTGCACCACTGAGTTTTATTCTTGTGTTAAATCCAGCGTGGAGGCATTCATCGCTTGTCGGAAATGCCAGGTGAAACCTCAATCTTCTTCATGGTTGAAACGAGCATGTTTGGCCGCTATAGTAAACAGCAACCACTATGATCGGCTATAGCCGCCTGACTACTCTTTTCACAACTGACACCTTTTCGTTGCTGCTCGAAATAAATGTAAACGTGTCCTCGAAACAGCAAAGTCCCTGTTTGCCGAGACAATGAGTTGCTGTATAGTCTCTAATAAATTTGAATCCTATGATTAGGGGCGATCTGTAATAAGGTATCAAATAAGTGTAAAGTCTCTATTCCTCCCTTCTTCTATACATATGTGTTGTTATCGTACTTCGTTGATAAAACTGAATGCTTTGCACGTAAATTCACCTCAAATTCTACTCTAGACTCATCCGAAATATTTCTGCTTAACTTCCTTCCTAGAACTGAATCACTGGTGAATCTGAGATCAATGGAAATTTTGATCTCAGGAAGTTGCAAGTTCTTGGATGAAATTATATGAATACTCTCAGATCTATGGTGATTTTCTAAGCGTGTCTTAGATGAGACAGAAGGCCGAAATTATGGGGCAACCAGTAAGGAACTTACTATTTAGTCGTAATTTTTTTTTTTTTTTTTTAGCGAAACAAGCTTGCTAACCATTAAACTATGTCGCGTTCCCTGCACTGAAATCTATAGTTATTTCAGAAATTATGTTTTTTTGTTTTTTTTTTTTAATTTAGCAAATGGCATTTTTTTCAATTAAGCCTAGATTTCTGACGATAAATCAAATACTGTCCCATTATTCCACTAGATTCACTCTGATTTTATTTCAGGTTTGTTTCATTTTTAATTAGTATTCTTTACACTAGAGATATCTGGTCGTTAGGACAGTTCATTCGTGCAATTACTTCAATATTCTCATCAACTGTGTTGTGTCATGAAGAGGTTCAAATGTTTCATGTATTTGGGAACTGTCTCGTGTTACATTCAAAGTATGTTAAGACCCTTCCCTGTATTCCAGAAATTATGAGTGTGACTGTCATGTTTATATTCTATGATGGTTTCTTTTCTTGTACTATATCCTTTCATTTCCCTTTTTATATTTCAGTGATGTTCGTTTTGTTTTTGATTTTTGTAAATTTTGTTGTTGTTTTTGGGTGATTATCAATCGCATTTTTCTTCTCTTTGTTGTCTGTTATCTCGTCTTGTCTGCTAATATAGCATGTTATTTATTTTATTTTTCTCCCTTACTGAACAAATAGCTGGCGCTAATTTTTACGATGCTTCGTTTCCGGTTCTAGTCGTTCTCGTTTGTAAATAAGCTATTGTCTCATTTTCAAGACGGATTTCTCGTCATCTCAGATTTCGTTCTTTTCTTTTAGGAATTTCAGTCTTCCATATTTTTTCTTCTTCCTCTTGCTTCTTGTGGCTGTTGTCGTTGGCATCGTCCTTATTGTCATCGGCGTAGTCACTCTCACGTTTCATATCATTTGCTTGTTTTCATCCTCCCCCAATTTGTCTTACTTTCAGATGGTTTTCCTTTTTCGATGTACTTCGCATTCATCTGTGATATATTTCCCTTTTCTCCCTCATTCGAACTGTATTCTTTTACTAGGGTTTCTTTTCACTCTTGTAAAGGGAATATCATTTTCAATTTCTCCCACTCATTCACTAATTTTGAAATCATTCTACTTAGTGCTACAATTTAAAATTACATTATTCGTAATTCTCGCTATTCATATTAGAGTTTACTATCTAGACGTAATATTATTTCCATATATTACACTTTTTCACGCACATTTTTTCTTACTTTTCCTTCCTTCCATTTTCAATCTTTCTTTCTTTTTTTTTTATAATTTTAAATTCCAAACATGGGACTTACGTTAAAATGTCGCTTCAAATTTGATATTTCTATCACTTAATAATCTAGTCTGGTATCCAGTCAATTGAAGCAAATATTCTAATAGAATTATGCATGCAATATATATATATATATATATATATATATATATATATATATATATATATATATATATATTCTAGTAAGTGCGTTTTAATACCACATTTTACCTGATAGATTTATGAAAAAAATTTCATTGAAGGTTTACGTTTCCATTCTACTCATTTTTGTCTTGAAAAATGCTGTGTTCAGATCTGTACATACACGTATATATATATATATATATATATATATATATATATATATATATATATATATATATATATATATATAAAAAAAAAGAAAGAACAGTAAGATATAAAATCCGGTGTTCTTATAGATATTTTATTTTTACAAAATAGTGCTCAATGTAAATTTATAGCATTAATATTATAAATTAATTGATTTAAAATATGGTTATTTTTCTTACACAGTTCCAACCATGTTTCAAAATAGAAGCTAAAACCCTAATTTTATTTTTTGCAAATAAATTAAAAGCATTAGTTCCATTTCATCTTCAAGCGAATTTTGGAGTAACTTTTAAAATTTACCGGGTTTTAAATACACAGCTAAAATCACGTTTCCATGGTTTTGAGTAGAATATTCTGTAACCATGGAAAGATGAAATGAACTAATGCTTTAATTTATTTGCAAAAATAAAATTAGGGGTTTTTAGCTTCTATTTTTGAAACATGGTTGAAAATGTGTAGCGAAAAATATATTTAAATCGAAAATAATACCATATATTTAAATATTTTTGTAATTAATTTAATAAAAAAATATAAGGGAAGCAGCCGGTTTTCGCTCCGCTATATAAAATTAAAACAGAGATATGTACAAAGATAAAAAAATTATATATATATATATATATATATATATATATATATATATATATATATATATATATAAAAATTTTTTTCCAATAATAAGTACAAGACAAAAAATTACACACATATTATATATATATATATATATAAAATATATATATATATATGCCCTTTTTTTTCCAATTCTTATTGTACAAGGGGGAATCTCCTGGAAGTAACGAGCGGGAGTGAAACCGTTTGCTCCCCCTTGTTGTTGAGGTTTTTTTTTTATTATTTCCATTGGAATATTCAAAATTAAATTTTATAGATTTCGAGATATGTATATATATATAATATATATATATAAAAATATATATATATATATATATATATATATATATATATTACAATGAATCGTCCTAAAAAGTAAATTAGTAAAGTTAAAAATGCATTAACCCACTAACAACTCTGAATGTTTCCTTGTTTTTTTTGTTTTTTTTAATTATAAACTCTATTAGGTCTTCCGTAAATATCCAAGTACTTTCGAGAGGTTCTCCGATCATCAACATTTTATCTCATTATCTTTTCAAATTTATTATAAATTTAATTAAAAAGCACCACAGAATTGATTTACAAAAACTGATCCGACGTTCAAACTTTCGGGACAATACCAGAGACATTGCTCTAATTATTAAACTATTAATTCATGCCACGTTGACTGATAAACTCCTACAACAAAAAATTCTTACATTGCCATATTAATAAAAAAAAAAAATTTCTCACTTGAATTTTCAACAATTCAACCTTAGCGTTACGATTGCACGCTCCACAAGTTTGTATCTATTATCAATAACACACTTTAAAAAAAAAAAGAAAAGATATTTCGGTTTGCATTATATTTTTTCGTATCGGATGATACCTGATTTTTACGAAAAAGAATATAGCAGAGGATAATTACATCAAACCCGTTAGTCTTTGGTGGAAAGATTGCCGAGAATCTGTGAAGCAGTGATATGCATCCAAAATGGACCATTTTGTTGTATCAAAAGTTTAAGAATTTTTTTTTTTTTGTGTGTGTGTGTGTGTGTGTGTGTGTGTTTTGTTCAATTTGTAATAATGTGGCTCACGAAGACTTGTATTTAGCATAATGAATAAAACCATTGTGGTGTTTAACTTGTTTCAGTGAAAATAACACTTTTAGGATGAGAAATAAAAATTTTTGAGGGTGGTCAAATATATTTGAATGCTAATATATATATATATATATATATATATATATATATATATATATATATATATATATATATATATATAGAGAGAGAGAGAGAGATACACACATATATATATATACATATACGCACACATACACATATATATACAACCACATATTTACATATATATACATATACAAAAATATAAATACATATATATACACACATATACATATAAATATATATATATATATATATGTATAGACAACGTTTCAAATTATTAACGAGGTGACATTTTTACATGCTATCCAAAAGCTACTGGTTGGAATTTAGCAAAATTATCAGCGAATAAAGATAAAATGAATATACATCTACTCTCTAAAAATTGAAAAGTTCTAGAAAAAGGGACGGAAGTTAGGGTCATTTACCAAATTTAGTTAAATTATTAGTGTGTCAAATTATTAACGAGGTTTAATAAAAAACCACTTTAAACAAATGAAAATAACTTTATTTGCTTTATTTACAGATTTTTATGGATAAATGCAGTGACTAAGATGAAATTAAATCGAAATAAAAAAAGGAAACTGAGTTCAAAAAGGACAGTGGATTTGGCCAATATGAGATATGTAATCCTATTTTAAACGTGATTTGGAAAAGGCGTTAGTCCATCTAATATATTCGATATCACGTGATACGTTGACTCTTTCCTGTCATAAGTCATCGTTGCTACAAAACTGGTTTCCATTTTTATAAACGCGTCACTTCAGAATGCTCCAAAATTTTTCAACTGGGTTTAATCTGAAGAATTGACCGGCCATTTAGCTTTCAAGGTCCAAAGAAGCCTAATTTCTGCAGGTACTCCATAGTTTTAAGCGCTGAATGGGAAGGGGTATTACCTTGCATAAATACGATGGTTCTCCTGAAATTTATTCTTTGCTTTTTTTATCCAAGAATACAGGTGCTCTTTAAGCGTCTGCGGTTAATTCGAACCGTCAGGAACTATACACGCGCCAAAACTCTAATAATGCCAGCTCAAATCATAATATCTTCTCCTCCCACTCTTCCTTGTTGGCGTGTCAAGCCTTGATGACAATCTCGTCCATGTGCTTCCCAATGTTTGCTAAAACCATCAGGGCCATCAAGTGTTGGCCAACATTCAATTGTGAACAGAACTTTCGAGAAATCGACCTTCATGTCCTTTGTCCATTTCAGATGCATTGTTATAACGAGGCTTTGTTATTGGTCTCACTGATGTCCCGAGCCTTTTAAGAATACGTTTGCCAGTATTTCAGGACACTTGCATCTCCAGTGCTCTTGAAAACTGCTCCACTGGTCAAGCCTTGGTTATTTACTTGCTTCACGTTTCATTCGTGACAAAGAACGTCGGGAAACAACCTTCGACTGATTCTTATCAGGACCTTCATTATGCTTTTAAATGAAAACGGTTAAAAAACGGGTTTTGTTAAAAATTAGCAGGAATGATGACTGTAATGCCTAAAAAGAGAGCCTAAATTCCAGCCACAATACACACACACACACACACACACACACACACACACACACACATATATATATATATATATATATATATATATAGATTTTTACATGTGGACAAAAACAATTACCCACTACAAAGATGCATTCTTGTTTCTATATAAAAATCTCATAATTTTTGTTCTCATATATATATATATATATATATATATATATATATATATATATATATATATATATATATATATATATATATATATATATATATATATATATATGTGAAAAGTGTATATAAATATAAATATATATATATATGTATAATTATTTATATATTATATGCGCAGTACTTATTAGAAAGCGCTCAATGTCTGACGATCGCTAAAGCGTGAGACCCAGGTCACAAACTCACATCTATCCAACCAAATATATATATATATATATATATATATATATATATATATATATATATATACAGTAAAAATTAATTACAGTTTCACCGGGAACATGACAAAAATAATAAAAAAGCACCACAGGAAAACAGACAAAAACCAACTGAACAAATTAAATTCCCGTGTAACATTAGGCAAAAGAACGAATATCGCTTAAACGCCATTGCTTGCAAGAAAATGTAATATAGCAATCCACTGTAAAATCAGCAGTTGATGAAGAAAAATATACATAGGAGTAATTGTTGGTGCCTGTAAACAAAAGAATGTATTAACAAAAAACAACGTTCACAATTGACAAATACAGGAAGAGCACTTTCTAAACATACATGGAAGATTAAAAGCAAAATGCAAATCACACCAAAAATAGCATGGAAAATAAGAAAAACAACATCAGCCTACAAGAATCAATCTAAAAAATATAAACTCTACCTGGAAGAAAAAATAGTCATAATTACCTTCGCAGACAAAAACCAACAATTAAAAAAACGATCAGAACTCAACTAGAAATGCAGACTCGAAAACACATTTGTTACTACGCTAATTAAAACTCGATCAAGAATAAATTAAAATAAATAAATGAAATAAAAAAAGAAGTAATAAAGAATAAGGAAAAGCAAGTAAAATAAATTAATCCAAACAAATAAATAATTATTGAAACTAAATAAATAATAAACAAATTAACAAACCACGCTCATCAAAATAACCGTTAAAATAATACAATACACTACCTACAATTTCACACTGACCTGTATATATAAAATAACGAGAAAAAGTACAGCTCACGTGACATGAGGATTGCATTTACCACGAAACAGATTGTCGTCTCTGGACTTCAATTTCCACGTCTATATTTACTTACATAACTCTAACTCTGATACTGAACAGTTTAACCCATAAATATAGCATATACTAAAATTCATATATATCTATCTATCTATATATATATATATATATATATATATATATATATATATATATATACACGTACATAGATAGATAATATATATATATATATATATATATATATACGTACATAGATTATATATATATATATATATATATATATATATATATATATATATATATATATATATATATATATATGGGATTCTGTGTGCTATCTGTACGAGTATAAATTAATGTTCCTCTGTATATTTTAGTATTCACACGTTATCACTCTGATAAACAGGTATACCGGTTTTTTGTAAAAATACACGCACACATAGTTTTTTTTAATAATTATACACAAACACACTCACATACACATACTCACGCACACACACACACACATATATATATATATATATATATATATATATATATATATATATATATATATATATATATATATATATATATGAATCTACAGATAAAACGCAGTATGACTTCTATACACGAAAAATGGGAATTAAAAAACAATGGGAATAGAAAAAAAAACACATTTACATACAAATTCATTCACAAGCTATTTAGCCATATCTTAGTACATGGGAATAATTTACAGTCAATGGTGTCGACATAACAGAAAGAATCGTAATAAAAAGTCGTAATATGCTTTTAAATAGACATTATAAAAAAAATCTCTTGAATGCTTGAAGTCTTCCAACTTCTGCTTCGGCAGACCCTTTCCTCGCCGCCGTTTCTAATACCCAATAGAACCAAAAAACAGTCATAAACAAATATGGCAAAAAATGTATTAAAAAAAGTCGACAGTGCAACCAGGGGAGGCCCTAGCGATTGTTGGTTGTGGCAGGAAGACTCATGACGTATCGCTTTACGCGCAGCTGATCACGTGGTTGGCATATATCTCTTACGTCAATTACTGCCAATTTCCTAGCCAACAGCCAACTCCTAAATGTCCAACTTCAGTCTCGGTTTCGTATCGAGTGTCATGCGCGGAGCGAACTAATACGGCTCAACATCCTTAAGGTACTGACACGATTGCAATGATGATGAAGATGATGGGTTTGGAGGTGGGTTCAGAGTAGAAACAGAACCTGAGTTGTTGGACCTTCACTACTCTCAACATATTTTTTGTCCGTCCGCCGTTTCGTTTTCGTCTGTATGTGTCCCCCACCATATATATATATATATATATATATATATATATATATATATATATATATATATATATATATATATATATTAATCTTCTTCCTCGTTCTCTTCATGAATGTTTATTTATGTGTGTTTTCTTTCCTGCTACTAATGAGTGCTTTTCATTCTATTTAACTACACATTCAACTCTTCGTTATTTCTAACTCGTCTAAAATCTAACTCGCTTTCCGCTTTATCATTATGGATGTCTTTTTAGTCTTGTCATAAACAAAAATAAAAAATAAAAAATTCAAATTGTTTTCTTTTGTCTTTCTTTCATGTTAACCACACTCACTAATCATCTTTTTTTCCATCTTTCCCTATTTTTTCCATCTATCTTCACCCGGTATATTTAAATTTCCTCATCTCTCTCTCTCTCTTTTTTTCCTGTCTGCATACGGTTTATCTTAGATACAAGAGTATAATGAGAGTTTTATGATCAGCTGTTTTTACTCAAAATATAGGGTGGGGTTGAACTATGCACAGGTAACTTTTTTGTAGGACTTAAAATTCATGCATATTCAATGACCGATTGGACACTACATAGGTATTTTTCTTTTCTGTAAGGGTTAAAATTCATGTAAAAATTGAGGGATCGCATTATACTATAATTCAACTACTACAGGGTGACCCCAAAAAATGGGAATTTTTGAAGTGCGTATTGCCAGACAGGAGCAAGTGGCAACACTGCGAGTCAGTGACCTTGAGCAAGTAAACATTTTGCCATTTAGAATTCAAGATGAAATTCACCGTATCCCAGCTGAGGTATTGCAGCAGTCAATGAGGAATCTCAACAGCAAATTTCAAGAATGTATTCGTACAGGAGGACGCCATCTACAGGATGTAATTTTAAAAAAATGAAAATTCCATCATTGTTTCTTAAATGGCATATGTCAAGGTTTCAATTACTATGAATAAAATATTTTTCTTCCATCACTCTTGGTTTTATTGGATTGTTAAATAGTTCCCGTTTTTTTGGGTCACCCTATACATGCGTATATACGGTATGTATCATTAAAAAAGACAATTTTATAAACTTTTTTTTTCTTTTGAAAATATCTTTTTTTCTTTTCTATTATCGTTATTCTTCTACAGGTTTAGAACTTCTTTTTTTATGTTTCCATCACTTTCCTCCTATTTTACTGTCATCTCTTCGACGCCCACAATGTTTTTCTGTCCATCTTTCTTATTCATTTTTATTTTTCTTTACTTGCTGATTATCATTCAGATCTAATTTATCCTCTTTTCGTTCGCATAAACTGGCTTTTAAATTATTTTATTTTTATAACTCCTTTTTATTTTCATATGTATATCTTGTCAGCGAACATTTTTTTTTATCTTAATATATATTAACGCTCTTTCAAATCGGATTTTTGTTTCCATTCTTTTTGTTTTAATGTTTCTAAAACACCTATTCCGCTTTCATCTGCTTACTCTAGAACAGAGGTCTGCAAACTTTTGCAGACTATGTACCGACCAAGGGTTTTAAAATCATTAAGTGTGCCAACAGCATACGTATTTTTATACAAGTCAAGGTGAATATACCTGTTCTACAATACATTTTATATATTAATATATAATATATATTAAATATATTTTATATAGTATATATTAAAATTGAAACAGCTAAATACCTTCTTTGCGTTGTAGTAATTATTGGTTCGGACTTCGTGATGTTATTTGTGGCTGCGTGGCACTGGAAATTGCGTGGCGTGCCCTATGTGGCACGCGTGCCGTATGTTGCTGACCCCTTGTTCTACAATTTATTTCGCACTGTTCTTTCGCCTCCACATATAATTAATTAGACTCGGTATTCTAACTACAGGGAAACAGGCTACAATGTCTCTTTTAGGGTCATATTGTGTCTTTTAGCTTTTAAGTAGTCGCTTTATCGGTGTTTCTTTCTTTTATCTCCAAGCAGCATATATTTAAGCGCAGCACTAGATTGGCGGTAAGGTCTCATCCTTTTACACTTGAGATTACTAGATGTAGCCGTAATTTTTATACTAACATTTTCTTCTGACACACTCCTCGCTTGTGGAACTTTCTTCCGTCTTCCTGCTTCGTAGTCAACTTTGATCTGCAAAGATTCAAATGCACTGCCAATCCGAGTTTTCTATCTTCTTAATTCCTTTTCTTTTATTGTCCTTTCTCTTGTTGATAATGTATTTTCTAATATTCAGAAATTCCTTGCAACTTAGTGGCTTTCTTGGCGTTAAATTATAAAGAAAATCTCTTTTTTTTTTCTTGTCTCCCATATTTATTTAACATTTATTTCAACTGTAATTACCTTTTCTCGAATCTGGATATTTGTTTTTATATATACTAACGTAGATTAGTCTGTCATTATTTCAATGAGAGGCTCGGGAACATTGTACAAATTTTTCAAGTGAAGACACCTTGCAGTCTCTGCAAAGTAATAATCAAAATTCTTACTTTATAAATCAATCGTCGGTGGAAAATACAGAACACCCTATCGTATAAATAGGGCACTATCTCATGCTATAACTTAAACCGTTCAAGAAGCATTTCCATTTTATGTCTGTTTTTACTCTGTTCATATTTTTAAAGTTCATGCACTTAGTTTAAGCTTGTATAATGTTACAACTTTGAGAAATTGAACTCACTTCAGGAACGTTCGTTTGACTAACACTACTGCAAGATACTAATTTACTCGCTTACGTTAATTCATTTTTTTTTATACAGCTATTGCTGAATTTATTGATTAACTTTTACACTGTTTACTATATTTCCTCTTTCATTTTCGTGTTTTCTGTTTCCCGTTTCTTTCAATTTTTGTCTGTTATTTAGAGTCGGATTAATGTCCTCGTCTTTGTTTATGTGATGACACCGTTTTGATCGTTATAACCTACGGCTTTCTTCAAGTATCTGTCGATGTGGGCAATCTTTAGGGAACCTAACCTTTTTTTTCCTCTACAAGTAAAATTATTCTGATTCTGCTATCCATATATCGGTATGTATAATCTTTTTTCTTTCTTATAACAGCGCAGTTATGTCTAGTTTTACTTTCTGGGATTCTGTACTACCTATGTCAAAAAATTTACGAAGGATAGCTTTAACATTCGAGGTTATTGTCAATGGGTTAATACCCCCCCCAGAATAATGGTAACTCCTCATCCCAAAAATTAAAACAGAAGGCGATCAGGTGGTAATAACAACAAAGATGAGGATACTAGTCTGAATGTAAATAATGATAACTTCTCCACCCCAAAATTCAGACAATATTTTATTTATTTTTTTATGTTTACGACAGTATTTTTCTCAGCCGGTACAATTGCCAACATCTATCCATCTTATGCCTTGCCTATTTATCACTTCCGCTCTTGTACTTCCTTTCTGTAGATGTCATTTGATTCCCCCACTGTCTGTTCGTCGCTCCGCTATTTTTATAGTTCTTACACACTTTCACTTTGCTTGTGATTATTGTTTTCTTTCTATAGTTTATTTTTTCTTTATATGTTCTCTCTCTCTCTCTCTCTCTCTCTTGCTTTTAATATATTTTATATATCTTTCTTAGCTTTTATATTTTATTTCGATATTTTTTGTTTATTTGTTTGTACATTTCCATTATCTTCTTCTCCTCATCAGAAGTTTCGTGCAGACAGACACGTGACAGAAACGTTATCTGCTCGCCTCAATCCCACGTTGATATATTAATTTTCGTCACACATTCAACGACGGTCATCATAAGCCCGACATCCGTTAATAGACGGTGCTGCATTCGGTGCAGTCACGCATATCCAGCGCGAAATGATGCACCCGTCCAACGCCTGGAAAATGTGTATTCACCTGCTGGGTTGTTTGGAGTAGGAAAATGTAGTGGAGGGAAATATAGCTGACGAGATTTACAGATAAAAGATAACAGGATTTATATATATATATATATATATATATATATATATATATATATATATATATATATATATATATATATATATATATATATATATCACATTAAAAGATAAGAATAATAAACATAGCATAACAGCAAAAACAGTATTATGGATATTATTGGAGCAACAATAAAAAAAAAAAGATTTTTTTTTAGAATAAAAACAATAATAATAATTATGCTATTATTGATGAATATTGTTCATCGTGTTAAGTATTTGACAGTTGACAATAACGACAATATTGATATTTGCAGTATAATGTTTGTCTAAAATATATATTTCGTAGAACGCATATTTTCTACGAAATTTCTCGAACAATTAGGCCGGTAGATGTAATTAATAATTTTTAATTAAAAAAACAGAATATTTACTTAAATAAATTTTATCTATAAAAATAACGTATAAACAGAAAACATATAAATAATTGTCGGACTTAATACATTTTATTACATGTCATTGATTACGATATGTTTCGAAGATTGTGTGTTTATAAATATCAATTCGAACTTTGCTAACCAGATGCTTCTCTGTAGCTGAATGGTACAGCACGTCATGGACAAATACCGGTTTCTCTATAGGAATAGAGGTTCGGTCCCTATCAATGAAAGCATATATTCTACGAAATTTCTCTTACATTCAGGCAGGTAAATGTACTTTTTAATTGAAAAAAAGAATAGAATTTTTTAAATTGTATCTATGAATATAACGTGTAAACAGGATATATATATATATATATATATATATATATATATATATATATATATATATATATATATATATATATATATATATATAGAATATATATATATATATGGAATATATATATATATATAGAATATATATAGTATATATATAGAGAGAATATATATATATATATATATAGAATATATATAAAGAGAATATATATATGTATATATAAATATATATATATAAATGAAATGTCAATCGACATCTGTTGACTTGATTCTTCTTCCACATCTGTTCCTCTTTTTAGCCTTTCCTCAATCCCCCACTTATATCCAGTATTTTCCTTTACTTACACTCTCTGTAGCCCCTTCGTACAAGTGGCACTTCCGCCTTGCATGGGTTGAAATGCTTCAAAAATATTCTTCGCATTTAATCATCATTATTATCATGGCAATATTTTCGAAAAACTATATACTTATCTTCTATGATACATCTATTCACAGTACTTACGGTGTGGTGTAGCTAGCCTCACCCAAAACCGGTTTGTGATTTAGAATTGCCCTTTTAGAATAGTTGGAAGCCAGACTAGGGCAACTGGTTGCCATCCAAGTATAGCAAGCCCAGACTGCCTACTAGATATGGAGTGAAGAGATGGATTCATTTTCAAGATGAATTTATGATACAATGAACGTAATGGCCTGATGCACATTTTGAACTCGACATACCACCCAGACTTTAATTGCCAATAACAGTACCGCTAACCAAGAGCGCAAGCATACACACGCACACACACACACACACACACACATACAAACGCACAAACACATACATATACTCGCATATGGTTAATAGTGTCTAAAGTAATGACAAATATAATAATCTCTCTATTTCTCTCTATCCAAATTCCTATCATATATATGTATGTAAATCAGTTATCAAATATAGAATTGCGTCTCTTGATTCTTGCAGCACCTGAAGATTGTAAAATAGCTGTATAATAAACTGAGAATTCATATGGAACTTTGTCACGAAAAGTCAGCACTATTTGAATAGCGTTATTTGTTTGTTTATATTTCATCATTTAACTTTCTATATTTTTAATAGTTTTACATCGAATAATGCTCTTATAGCGTCCGTATTAGTTCTATTATATAGCGCAAACAGACACACATATATGCATACATACATATATATACCTATATGCATATATATATATATATATATATATATATATATATATATATATATATATATATATATATATATATATTTACATACATATATATATATATATATACATATATACACACACATATATATATATATATATATATATATATATATATATATATATATATATATATATATATAATAATGAAGTTAATGATCAGAGTTGAATTAGACCAGGAAACTATAGTATTAAAAGGTGCTCAATGTCCATATAAAAAAAGATAAAATTTTAAAATGTGGAGCTTTAAAATATAGAAAATTAAGGAATCAACCGATTCTGCTACATTGGTTTCAAAATTTCGTATCTTCCCGCGATTTCGGTCAATTGATTTCATAAACGCTTTATTTTTTGCTGCTGACCGTTCAATGTGAAGAATCAGCCTCACTAAATAACTAATGCCAGGAAACGTGGAACTGATCAACGCAGCAGAAGACAATTGGACCCGCAGAAAGAACACTGCAGCATAGACACCACACAGACGACTTTTGTTACAGAGACTGCTAGTCTACCGGGTGGAAAAGCAAAATTATCCAAATAGTATAAAAGCAAATGTGTCCAATTTATAGATTAAGCTCTGAACCATTGAATCTTAGAAATGATTAAAGATATTTTACTGAAATTATTCGAGGGTTTTATGACACTAGATAATATTGTGAGCAATAAGAATGTATAATTATTCCCTAAGCTTAACAGAATATCGTGATGAAATTGATCATAAACGAAAATGACATGTTCATCATTAATTAAACAGAGCTATGGATCGGATGCTCATGAAGTATTGAAATAAAGTTCATATATATACATATATGTAAGCAAATATATGGATATAGATCCGACAGTATGAAAGAAAAATACAGAAAAAACAAACAAAAATCTGAATATGCAATTATGTAGTATTAATGTTAATATAAAATCGACGTCGGACGTTTCGGTCTCTTTTAGACCATCTTCATGGACATTTTCATTTAAACATAATTAACATTAGAACTTATAAAAATTTAACACAAAAGACGATGGACATAAGATCACAACTAATCCAAACAGATAACTGAAATTTTATACAGATCAGCGTTCCGTTTTAAACAACATAATTGCATTTAAGGATTTTTGTTTGTTTTTTCCAAATTTTTCTTCATATATATATATATATATATATATATATATATATATATATGTGTGTGTGTGTGTGTGTGTGTGTGTGTGTGTGTGTGTGTGTATATATTATTCCAGGATAATTTTCCAATTAATTCTAGATTATCTTCGCCCTCTCTAACCTAACTTTCTATCTTGAAATAACAAGGTGTCTCACATGTTTCAAGTACGATATACTTTTCAAACCTTTTTTCACTGTTCGTTAGACTGCCATAGAAAAAAATACTCTCTCACGTGCCAAATGTCTTATGAATTAAGTTCGGTCTTTTATAATCGATCACTTTAACTCTAAGATAATATGATTATCACTCTTCATTTTATGACCTCCTGAACCAGTTTTTTCTCTCGACTGTTCCCTTTTCATTGAACTGATTCACCGTTCTCTTGATGGTTTCTGAATGGACATTGAAAATGGAAGCCAGAGTGTGAATATTGGTACCATTAGTGAAGGCCTGAATTAATTTTTCCTCTCACCATTGATCATTTGTGAAGACAGTGGAGCTGGTACAAAACGAATTAAAACTGTTACATTTCTAGCTGAATAACTCCAAGTGTTTTTCAATGATTCTTACAAAAAAACGATCTCAAATTGGCTGTCTTAACTGAAAACCTCGAACAAAGAAACTCAACTTGTTTAGTGTGTTTTTTTTAGAATTCAAACATTTTGTGGAACGCATAATTAAACTGTTACACGATTTCGACAATGTTGCTGTTATACTCTGTACACGCACACACACACAACACACACACACACACACACACACACACACACATATATATATATATATATATATATATATATATATATATATACATATTGTCGCCAATAATAGCATTAATATTGCTGATTGATTCTATGCGTGATTATTTCTTTGTATATAAATTATATGCTGCCTAATGTGTGATCCGCAGTACAAAAAATAATTCCAATAACAAAAAATACTACCAAGACATAACACTATATTAATTGAACGATATACTTAGTTCATGACATATTAACTGAAAACACTTGTAAAAATAGAATATGTGGATTTACCACATCACAAGAAAAATTCAAATAAAATTCTCACTTAAAATTTTTAAAAAACTTAGCGTTGCGTCTTTGCACGTTCCGATATTGTACACAACCATCAATAATAGCACATTGTCAAAAAAAAAAAACATCTTTCGGTCTACAAACAATTATTTCGTCTCCAAGTTTTTGATTTTCTAAGAAAAAGATATGCCTGACGATGAATAAAGAATTATTCGAAAATACTTGCATTTTAAAAAATATAAACTGGAAACAACAGACAACAGTTTTATAAATGAGGATCACATCACTCTATGGATTAACAGTATTTTAATGCATACATTATACACTACTAGCGATGGATGTCGCCAATAACAGCATTAATATTGCTGATTGGTTCTATGCGGGATTATTTCTTTGTATATATATATATATATATATATATATATATATATATATATATATATATATATTGATGCATGTTTCATTAAATAATATAGACAAGTGTTGTCTATTTATTTTATTCAAATTCTTTTCATTATCATTAAATGAAGAAATTCTTTCTTTCTTTAATGATAATGTTATTAAGTTTATCAGACGATATCAAAAGAATTTACATAATATGAGCACAAAAGAGACCTCACAAAAAACAACTTAGCTAATGCACTAGTCATACATAGAAATAAATAAATTCAACCATAATTTTGATTTTAAAAATGCTACACTCATAAAAAAAGAAAATAACTCACTCAGAAGGAAAATTCTGGAGAGTGCCGCCATAGAAAATTACCCAAATATTAATCTACGCCCCAGGTTTTTTCCCCATTTCACCTTTCTTAACAAAATTACTGCCCTTACAAACAAATATACACAACAGATTCATAAAATCAAAAGAAAATGGTTGAATACATCAACAGAGATATAATGACAATATTCTCCACACGTGACAAATACTGACGTTATTTTTCAGTTAAAAATATGAAAATAGCGTTTCTCTACATTCCAGTTACTAGGTACATTCTGTTTTTGTTTTTTATTAGTTACTTTATTCAATTAATTTCATTTTCCTATTTTGCTTTGATAAAGTCCACATTAGACGAAACGCGTCAGCAATTACCAATTTTCCTATTGTCATTTTTTATTCATATATATATATATATATATATATATATATATATATATATATATATATATATATCGAGTTAATTTCAGGCGTGTGTGAATTGCAAGTGTTTGATCAGCCAATTTCTGGTGTCCCTCCTCAATTCTTCCAGCTGATCTCTCTGTCATTCCCCACAATGCTGTATATATGAAGATCCATTATGTACACTTGTTCTCACCCTTCTTTGATCACAAGAGAGGTCAAAAAAGTCATTTCCTCTGGTTTGTTTTTAACTCATCCAGACTTCAAATATTACCAAACTTCAAAGCCAGCTGCATTGAAAATAATAACCTTACATATTCGTCTGATAATAAATACATATATACAAATTTGATTGAAGACGACTATGAAAGAAATGCTATTAATAATTTTATTCAATTTTTCTTGTACTCGCTAATTATTTCCTTTTATGGGCATAAAGTGTTTAAAAATTGTCCAAATGTTCTATATATCTGAGCGCTGTTGGATTAGTAATTGTCAAGGATGCTTTTTTATTTATTTAGGGTATAAAGGAAACATAAACTTTAACCCTAGATTTGATGTTTGTAGTGATATGATAATCATTCTCGTGGGAGACTATTCCATGATGTAGCAGTTCCTGAGTAAACTATCCAATTGGATCTTTCTCTTTACGAGCGAAATACGAAGATAATTCAGATTATTCATTCCAGCATACATGGTATTTCGGACCTTAGTTTTCAATGTCAGAACTGTGGAATCTAATAAATGTAGCCCGCCAGCATATTTGCTATGGAAATAACAATGGAATAACGAGAGACTTGCGTCAAATCGCTTTTGGGTAAGGGGGTGTAGCGTGGAAAATAATTAATCATTTAGAAGGCCGCAAATACGGTTCTCAACACTCTAAAACCGGGAAGTAGGGGCTGGACAACTACAGCCCTGATATAGGTGCAGTGCTCTGTTTTTTAGCTGATTTGGGTCTTGTAACGATAGAGAATAACAATGCAGGAGGAGGCAGTATGACAGAATCATGAATTGCCAAATAAACAAAATAACTGAATTAGAAACCAAGTGAAAATCAGTATGAGCCTAGATCACAGAAGCTAACAAAATCCAAAATCATCTAAGGGATGAATATACAAACAACGGTGCCTTCCAAAAGCTAAGCACAGTATTAAGAAACAGATCGTTAGACACAAAGAAAATAGTACTGAACTGTTATGCAATATCTGTCCTCCTAATAACGCAATGAATGCTAGTCAATCTCTTCACATATGGAAAAATGACTTGAAGCAATATAAAAGTGTTTTTTACAGACGAATTCTGAGAACAAGGGTTAGCAAAATGACACTTAACATCAGAAAGAGAGAGTTGAAATTTCTAAGTCACAGAATGGAAAAATTGATACTCACATGACATACCGAAAGCAAGAGGTACACAGATAAAGAATGCACAGCAGAACAGGAATTAGGAGAAATAACAAAAAAGTAAAACTTATTAAGAGCTATAAATGACCGGAAATGTGGAGAGCCATGATCGCAAAGGTCTTGCATGTACACAAAGCATAGAAGAAGCAAAAGAAACTACCCCCAACTAGATATTCTAGTTTTCAGGAGACTAGAAGATCTTGCAAGATTATAGGCGTGGTAGGGCCTTTTGATAGTAGAGTTGTTAAAAATAAAGGGATGATTTAGATAAATACTCTTTGTTACCAACCTCCAAAACAGTTACTCGTTAAGACTTCTCGGGCTACCATTCTATACTGATATAAATTATTATGTACTGAATCCATTGCTGGATCAGCTGCTAAGAAAGCTGATTCATTGTGTCGTCGTAGACAATGTTTCTTTTCCGACACGATCCTACATATATATAAGTCTACCATTTGCCCATGCTTAGAATATTACTGCTACATATGACCCGGTGCATCTGCTTATATATTTGAAGAGTTTTCATAAAATCTAAAAAAGAATCGGCAATATTATAAGCCCTGACCAGGCTTTAGTCATTTTCTCACCGCCGTAAAGTTGCTTCCCAGTGCTTTTCGATAAATACCTGTCATGTGAATTTTAACAGATGAGTTCTTTGCAATGTTAATTAGACTTTTTGAAGCGCAGTAATAGACTGGCAACAAAGTCTCATCAATTGGCTAGATGTGACTGTAAGTTCTATGCTAACAGTTTACTTTCTCGCACTTCTCGCTTGTGGAAATCACTTCCGGTTCCATGCTTTCCAGTATACTCTAATCTTCAAAAATTTAAATGCAGTGTCAATTGTTATCTACTGTCTTCCTGATTAATTTTCTATTGTTTTCGCTCCTTAGTGTTTCTACTTTCTAAATCTTTCAGACAAGTAACCCCTTGTATGTTAGTGGCTTTACTCCCCTGCTACGGGTAAATTCGATTTTTAAAAAATAATATGACCAAGAGCTACCCAAGATAATGGGTTAATAAGAGAGAGACTGCAGCAACAGAGAGGACAGGAGTGAGTAAGAAGTGAGTATGAGGTCGTGTAGGATAGATATCGGTTGAGATCCTGGGCCTGAAGAGACCAAGATTATACCTATCAGGAAGTGTTTTTGTTTTTTTTGTTTTTTTTTGTTTTTTTTGTTTTTGTTTGTTTTTTTGTTTTTTTTCTTTCACAACGTAATAGTTCTGGGGAAGAATGGAATGAGGATGATTTGCTAGTGTGAATATAACATGGCGATCGCTAGCTGTGAATGTCTTAGCTGGTGGAACTAAGCAAAGTCGAACATCTGTCTGTGGGATATTTGCTGCAAAGTGGGGAATTCATCACCCACAAAGCCGTTTAATCGCGTTTGCATTGAAGATCTCGAAAGGTAGTGCGCACTTCACACTTGTCTGGGCTTTAGTTTCGATCTCTAAATCGTTCCTTAACTTGGCTTCATAAAATCAGCGCAAACATCTACATGAGATTTCTACGTAATGCCTGTCTTACATAAACAGCGAGGATACTGAGGTATGCACTGAATATATGTGCTTGTCGATAGTGACTTGATGTTCGTCTGAACTGAATTGGCTATTCTACATCTTTGAAGCGGGAATTAAAGGCCATAATTATGATTATTATTATAATTTCCTGTTATGTTAGAGATGATGCCAATAGGATTAATTTTAGTGTCAACAGTGTGGGATACTTTTAGTCCTATGAAGACAGTAATACCGAATATTAATTAGGCTAATCTTCACTAAATATTTTATATTACTTGTAAAATCTTACTAGTTAATGTACCAAATATACCATTTATATATACGTTGCTATAATAAAGATAGTTGTTTTAAAACAATGAATTTTCAATGAATTCTCCCTAAGAAAATTAAAACGGTGCGTGTTGCTTAAATATCCATGAAAGATTTTTTCGTGTTGTGTACAGTAAAAGATTTATCGTTCTTCTAATTAAATGTGTCAGTTGAAACGTCGTTTGACAAAGAAAATTTTCTTTTGAAGCGAAAAAAATCCCAAGATTTAAAATTCATTTTTAATCTTCATTTCAAAATCTCAAATAAAATAAAAGATAACGTTTGTTGTTTATTTTGCTAACTTTTAAATAAAAATAGACTGTATGAGGTTACAGCACGTTCATTACCATTTTAAGAAGTTTGGAACATTGACAATAGTGTCTCGCCACTGACTATACTAACAAGGAGAAACAAAACAAAACAAAACAAAACACAACGTCTAGCAAGTGTCGATTACAAAAATGTTATCATTTGTTTCACAGTAATATTTTTAACTGTTTTTTTTTACTTTTGTTCAGTTAAAATGTTTTTCACCATTTTCCTCTATATATCACCTTCAACTTTTCCTACTGCTCGTTCGCCTTTACTTTTTCTTCGTATTTCTTATTATGACTATTATTACTATTATTATTATTATCATCATTATTATGTATATATTACTTTTTTATTTTATTATTTATATATTATTTTTATATTATTATTTTATATCATTATTATTATTATTGTTTTTACATTATTATTATTTATATATTATTATTATCATTGTTATATCATTATTTTATATCATTAATATTATTGTTTTTACATTATTATTATTTATATATTATTATTATTATTTGTTTATTATTATTATTTATTTATCATTATTATTAGTATTTATATATTAATATTATTATCATTATTTATATATTATTATCATTATTATTATTATTTTATTATTATTAAAGACCTAGGTTATTGTTGTTATGGCCATTTCATTTAATTTTTTTTTTTTTTTTTTTTTTATCTCCGATGAAGTTGCTATTATTTATACAAAGTTCTTTAGTTTGTTTTTGTATTTCTGGACAATTTTCTGTATGTCTCTTTTAAGGTGGGGTTTCCAGGGATTCTTTCAATGTGTTGTTTTGTTCCATTTTTTATAATTCCAAGTGACCTAAAAAAAAAAAATTTTCAAAAAATAATTTTAATATTTACATTTCCAGGTCTTTTCGTAAAGTGATAGTTTTTAAATTCTTGGTTGCTATGAACAATTTTTGGACTCCTTGAGGCATGGACTTCCAGGAATTTTTTCAATTAGTTTTTTGCAATTTTGTCCAACCAGTTCTAGGGCTCAATTTTTCTGTCTGTGTTGATGTTCCCATATGCCACATCTTCTATTTCTGTAACCGGCGCTTCTATTTCATACCAGTGTTTTATTTCTATTTTCCAAAGTCTTATTATTATTATTATTATTATTATTATTATTATTATTATTTTTTATATTCATTTTTGATTATGCTATGAACATCCTGAGATTAGATGGTCTATCCGATTCCAAACTATTTGTCACTTAACCTGCATTTAGGGATCCACATTAACTGATATTTGCCTGAAAATTCCTATGAAAGATATTCTTAATAGGGCGAATAAAGCCTTCAGTTTAATCTTTAAATCCAGTTACTCGGGACACTCGATGAGTAAAATTTATCAACATTTCGTTTATTTGGCTGGATATTGGCCATGCAGATTACTCTTGATACGTTGTTTCATCTTTCCTTCCGTTTATCCTTGTTAATTCATATCCAGGTCCAATAGTTGGTTCTTTCTCTTAATTTTTGACTTACACAGAATCTACTGGAAAACCGGAAATGTTGGATTTACGGCAAATTTATTATTGAATATTTTTTCCAGGATTTCATGTTGTTTCAAAAATTTTATAATCCAGACATTTGATAGCGACATTTCCACTGGAAGATATGTAAATGCACCAAATAAAACCACTGAGATATGGTATGACAAACCTACACAGAAAAATGACCTCTTAACTATCGTCTACGGGGTATGTATTAACAGGTAACTTTGACAGCCTTTTGATGATGCATCTTAAAGCTTAGAAAGACAAGAAATTTTAGGATCCATTTATGTCTTATGTCATTTAGCAGTCCAGTTCAAGAGAGAAACTATATTGGACCACTGGGATATCAAGATTAAAAATGGCCATAATGAAGTTCTGAGATATTCCAATCAGTTTTTAATAGCTCTCGGCCTTCTATAGAAAAGGAATGGACAATTTTCCTCATTTTCTTAAAGACGATCGGCTTCCTTCACTCCCATTTACCAAGGTAAAAGTGCTATGTTCTTAAATTTTTATTGTCCCAGGGTCTAACCTAAGGGTCATTGTTCGACCCGGATCCTCGATAAAACTAGAAAAGCACATTTATCCAAATAATAATTTCATTCCAATGTAATAATAAGAAAAGAATTTTAGAGTTTGAAGACATCACCTTCCAGCTCATAACATTCCTAGCATACAGACAGGGCATGAAAATTGATGGTTTATTTTCTTTTGACATATTTTGTCAAAAGCCGAAAAGTTGTTAACTTGCCTACTAATTGATA
Source organism: Acanthosepion pharaonis (assembly GCA_903632075.3). Lineage (NCBI taxonomy): Eukaryota > Metazoa > Mollusca > Cephalopoda > Sepiida > Sepiidae > Acanthosepion > Acanthosepion pharaonis. The sequence goes on along the minus strand of CAHIKZ030000252.1, from coordinate 892,531 downwards.
TGGTTTTATCATGGACTGTAACATAGCAACAAAGAAATTGAAAAACTATCGAAGTATTGAAAACCTTAAATCGAAACAGAAAATATGAAATTTTTATGATTGAGGTAAAGTATAGTTTTCCAGTCGTTGTAGGTTGTTTGATGAAATTGGAATGATAAAAATGAATACAACTTTATTGAATAATCCCTATCGAAACCTCAGCTTAATCTATCCAATACAAAAAAAAAAGATTTTTTTTTTTCCAACCCCACATCATCCTAAGAACTTTGTCTATGTAACCGTAATGATGTTCATGGGTAGTATGTCATTTCTTTCAGAAAAAAATGTCTGAAATGTTAAAATAGATGTTAACCATGTTGTTGGAAGACATACTATATTGCCTTAGGTCTTTTTGGGTAGATTTTAGTAAGATGGTCATCCACCATAACAGAACCATTTCTTGAATTCTTTGGCGAATTTTAATAATAATTTAAATAATATAGCCAGAAGTTAATAATTTTATCTATAAATTAATAATTTAATGCAAAAAGTTCTTTGTGATTCCTCAAATGTCTGTTCTGGTTTTATTTTAATTTTCAACTGGATATTAAAATCTGCCTCTTCGTTGTGTTCTTTGGGCTCAGTACCCAGAACTGTATAGTTTTCCATTTTAGTTCTTTTCTTTTTTATATTGGTGTTGTTTAAAAATTATCCCTTTTTCTCATCGTCTGATTCTTTGAGCCTTCAGTTTCTTTTGTTTGCTTTAGTTTATGCTTTAGTTGATAGGACTTTTCATTTTCATTCCTGATATTGTATTTTCTTTCGACTGGTACCATTATCCCACTTACATTTAATTTTCTCAGTTCACTGACAATGTTTTTTTCTATTTTTCTTTTTTTCCAAGTGGATTTATCTCCATTTTTTTTTTTTTTTATTTGTTGTAATCTCACGGAACAGCTTCCATTAAATGAGTGTCTTCTTTGTGTCAATTTGAGTGCTGCAAATTCCTAGCCTTGAGATCTTTGTTGGTTGTTTTTGGGATTCTCGTTCTCCAAATCCCAAACGATTGGTTATGGCTCATGATTTCATTATTCTTGTATATTAATCTTGGTTTCTTCAATTTACCATTGAATTTTGAACTCGTTTTATTACCGTCCATCGTTCCCTTTCAGAAAATTTCTCAATTTTCAGCATTATCTTCACAGTGATTTGACTGTCTTCATCTGCTTTTTCTTATGACCTTTATATATGTTTTTTTTTTTTTCCCGGCATTTTTTTCATTTTTGTTGGTTCATCGATTGTTGCAATTCTTTTTTTTCATTAATTTCAGCCCTGTCAATCGGTTATTTCGTCTGAAAGTTCATTGTTTTTTTATTTTTGTCTATGACGGAGTAATTGTTTGCCCAACCTTCTCTCGCCAAATGTCATTGGTTTGTCTACTTGAATTCTAGATTTTTTCATGGAATCAGTCAATGGTTCATAATCCTCACGAAAATATTCCATTTTGTTTTTATTTTTTCCTTAAATTTACGGTTAGGATCTAACTTTTACAGGACCATCCTAGGATTTGTTACCTATCATTCTTTCCGTTCTCCCTACAATTTTTCGACCTCAGGTTTTTCCTCCTGTGCACGGCATTTTCCATTTGAAGAGCTATGGACGTTTTTGTTTTTTTTAATTTTCATCGACCCACGAGTGATAATAATTGATTCTCACGTTGAGTTTTCAGACAGGGTTCCGAAGCCTGTAGGGATTGTTCTAATAATATATCATCGGCACGATTCACCTGTTTGCGGGTTTTGTTCGTTTTCCTTCTTAAACCTAAACAACAATAACATCATTGGAAAAATAGAATACGCTTGTTAAAAAAAAAAAAAAAAAAAAAAAAAAGTTTACTTTTTTTTTTCTTTGGGGTGAAATTGGTAAATAATTTATTGGTGCCCATCTGGGGGTCATTCATATTTAATTTTTCTTCTCAGAAAAAACGCATTTTCTTTTCATAAATTCATTTCCTTTTATCTTTAAATTCTTATGTTTAATGTTATGAAATAACGTTGTTTTATCAAAAAAAAAAAAAAAAGTTTATATTCGTTTGTCCTTGTGGAAATTTAAAAATAATTTATTGGAGAATCTGTTTCCAGATATTCCTTTTTGAAAGTTTTTTTGGTATTTTCTTTTCATAAACATAAAATGTAAGATGTAAATTTAAAATCAGTATTTTTTAAAGTCGTTGAAAATAGCGTTGATTTAAAAAAAAAAAAAAAAAAAAAAAATGCAATCCTTCTAACAAAAACATCAGTTTAAATTTTTGTTTTTGATTCCTGTAATTTTTTTGGGGTGGATATTGAAAAACTATAGGTTTTGAATGAGAAAAATTAAATAATTGATTAAAATATCAATTTTTAAATAGAACCAAATAAATTAAATAATAATAATACGAAGAAAAATCCTTTACGCTTTTGATAGTAAAAATAACAAATTTCAAATGTGTTTAAAAAAAAACTTGGAAGCACAGCCGTTAAAAACAAAACATCACTGTTTGCAAAAGTATTTTATTAAATTTTTTTTTTTTTTTTTTTTTATTATTTATTATTATTATTAATTTATTATTATTCGTCCTATTATTATAGAATTTAGAGGTTGGCATTATTATTAATATTATTATTTATATATTTTTTCTTTTTGATTTCTAGGTTTACACATTTCTTTCGCAGTCCCCCTTAGGGCCAAAGTTAGTAGTTCTTCCGTCCACTGACAAAAAATAATAAAAAAAATTCATAATAATAGGGTAAATAAAGATAGCCGCCTTTATACGCGACGGATACAATGTTCTGCGGGCATGGACTTCCCAGGAACCTTCAATTAGTCAGACTATAAAGGAATTAAGTTCTTTTGGGCTAACTCACAACAGGGATTACATATAAATATATTTACACAAAACTGTAACTTATTTCTAGAATAAGTTTAATTAAATACAGGGTGCGCAAAATGTTTGAATAACTATGAAATATCATTTTAAGATCCGATTCCAAACTATGGTAATTAGGCCCTATAGGAAAAAACTAAATATACTAAAAATAAATTTATTCCTAGTAAAATCGTCATTGGGTAAACTATAAATTTATGTTACCTGCATCTCTTCTGACGGTCGCCAAGAGTCTTGATTACTATTGATACACATTTCAATCTTCCTTCTGTATATCCTGTTAATCTCGATCTCCAGGTCCTTGTATTTGGACAATTTCTCGATAATTTTCACTGTCACATAATCAAGGATGGAACTAACCGGAAATGCAGGATCTGCGGCAAATGTAATGAAACTGACGACCAGGATGCCCGGATGTAGGAAAAAATGAATATAAACACAGACATAATAAGATAGCGACATATGTGCACTGGAAGATATGTAAATGCACCAAATTCAAACCACTGAGATATGGTATGAGCACAAACCAGACACAGTTACCAAAAATAACGATGTAACTATCGTCTGGGACATACCAATTAACAGGTAACTTTGACATACCAATTGACAGGTAAGTAAAAGCCAACAGACAAGAAATTCAGGAAGTTTATGCTTATTGACTTAGCAGTACCATCTGAGAGAAACACCTCCATGAAAAATATATCAAGATTAAAAGTGTGTAGGGAATGAAGACTGAGATAGTGCCAATAGTAATCGGAGCTCTGGGCCTTGTGAGAAAAGGAATGGACAATTTTCCTAATAGTGTTAAAGACGATCGGCTTACTAGGAACATCCCACATACCAAGAAAAGTGCTATGAATTAAATTACAATTCTCCCATAGAACCTAAGGGTCATAGTTCGGACCCGGCTCCACAAGATAAAAACTAGAAAACATAACATACACAAATAATAATAATAATAATAATAATAATAATAATAAGAAGAAGAAGAAGAAGAAGAAGAAGACATCACAATTCTACCGGATAACACCATCTTTACAGACAGGAAGATTGAAGCAAACAGGCCGGACATAAGTGTCAAAAGCCGAAAAGTAAAAACTTGCCTACTAATTGATATGGTTTTATCAGTGGACTGTAACATAGCAACCAAAGAAATTGAAAAACTATCGAAGTATAAAAACCTGGAAATCGAAATAGAAAAACTATGAAAATTGGAAACAAGTATAGTACCAGTCGTTGTAGGTGCGATTGGAATGATAAAAATGAATACAACATATTGAATAATCCCTGGAAACCTCAGCTTAAGTTAAATACAAAAAAATTTCTTGATAAGTACAACCCACACACTAAGAACTTTGTCTATGTAACGTTAATGATGTTATGGGAGTTAGAAAAACAAATCATGAAATGTAGCCATAACAACCCACCACTAATTGCCTTAGGTCTTCCCGTAGATTTTAGTAAGATGTGTGACCATAACAGAATTTGAAATAATAATAATAATAATAATAATAATAATAATAAATTAATAATTTAATGAAAAAAGTTCTTTTAACTCAAATGATTTTAATTTCAACTGGATATTAAAAGTAAGTACGTCACCTCAGTACGCCAGTAGTTTTCTTAGTTCTTTGTTTTAATATTGGTGTTGTTTACATTATCCCTACTCATCGTCTGATTCCAAGTTTCTTTTCTTCTGCAGTTTATGCTGCTTGCTAGGCTTTTCATTTCAGTGTCCAGTTCTCCAATAACGACTGGTACCATTATCCCACTCATGTTCCAAATTTTTCTCAGTTCACTGACAATGTTTCTGTATTTATCTCCATTTTTCTTTTCTCTCTGTAATCTCACGGAACAGCTAAATCCATTAAATGACATGTCTTCTTTGTGTCGAGGACTATTGTAACAAATTCCTGGCCTAGATCTTGTAATTCTTTCGAATCTCAAAATCCCAAACGATTGGTTGCGTTTCATTATCTTGTAGAAATTCTGGTTTCTTCATTTACCATTGTCCTGTATGATTAATATCCATCGTTCCCAGCAGAAAAACCTTTTCTCAGATTCTCACTGGGGTGATTATATTGTTGACTGTCTTCATCTGCTTTTCTTAGCCTTTATATAGTTTTTTTTTTTTCACGTGGCATTTTTTTCATTCTCTTGTTTACGATAATTACATTTACTCTTCTGGTTTAAATTATGTGAGCCCTCTAAATATTATCGTCTGAAAGTTCATGTTTTTATTCTTTACGACGGAGTCTGGTTTGTATATGTATATCATTGGTTTGTCTACTTGAATTCTAGATGTTTGCACAGTTCTAAATGGTTCATAATCTTGCAAAAAATATTCCTATTGTTGTTTTTATTTTGGGCTAACTTGTTGCATCTACTTGTTATATCATTTATCCGTTCTCTCCTACAATTCTCTTGCTTTTTCTCTGTGCACACGCATTTTGCATTTGTCTATCAAGTTTGCCTTTGATTTTTTGATAGTCGACTTTTATAATAATTGATTCTCGTTGAGTTATCACTTTGTAAACGCTTGCGTTTGTTCTAATAATATATCATAGATTTTTATTCGTGTTCCTTTCTTCGTTGCAATTAAACCTAAACAACGTTAACATCATTAAAAATACATTACTTGTATTGCATAAATTTTTCTTTCTTTTTTTTTTTTTGGTGGGGGAGGATGGTAATCTTTGTTGGTGTGTGTGGGGGGGTCATTCATGTTTAATTTTTCTTCTCAGCAACAAAACAGCTTTTATCCTTAATCATTTCCTTTTATCTTTATGTCTCTGTTTAATGTTATATTATAACATGCTTATCACATAAAGAACTGATATTGAATTGTCCTTGTGGAACCAAATTAATTGTAGAGAATATGTTTGAGAATTTTTTTTTTGACAGTTTTTTTTGGTACGGAATTTTCAAACAGGCATGAAGAGTTTGCTTTTAAAATCAGTATTATGCAATCAAAGCTTTTATGTGGGCTCGATCACTAACCACAATATATGGTGGCGAATAAAATCAAGCTTACTCAACACACAACCAGTTTATATTTTTTATGTGTATTGATTCGCCTTGTAGTTGCAATCGTTACGTATTGCCTATAGGTTTTGGTTTTCTGTATTCCAGTTGACTTAAAATCCATAATTTTCAATAGCGAATTCAAATTAGACAGGATCCTTTCATTTTGATAGTGAGCGCAAAGCAATATGTCCAAAATGTGTTTAGCCATCTGCTGCACTACGTTAAACAAGTAATTATTTGTTTGCAAAAGTACGTTAAAAAGTGTAATTATTTGTCTCTGTTACAAATTCATGACGGTCGTCCTCGAGTATAGAATCCAGAGGTTGGCAGTGAATATTTCGGAGACAGTAGGAAAGCGTAGTTCAGGTTCGCAGTGGATATCGCAGCAAAGTAGCAGAGCGTAGTTCTTCCGTCTGTCATGTTCGCCTGACAAGTTGGCTCTGTTCATTCCGGTAGGGTAAACAAAGATGGCCGCCTTTATACGCGACGGATACAATGTTCTGCGGCTTCTGATTGGTCAACCTTCTATTGGCAGACTATAAAGGGAATTAAGTCATTTTGACTAACTCACTAGTTACATATAAATATATATACACAAAAACTGTAACAGTCTCTAGAATACGTTAAAGAAATACAGGGTGCGCAAAAATGTAAATAACACTGAAATATCATTTTAAGATATATTTACCAAAATTACACGAAAAAAACTTGAAATACTAAAGAATAAATTTATTCAGTAAAATCGTCATTGGCTTCAACCATATACTCTGCACGACTCTCCTGCATCTCTTCTGGACGGTCGCCTTATTTAAGTTGGTGAATGCTGCCATAATCCTTGCCTTCTGTTCATCTTTGACCAAGGAGTCGGTCTCTCACTCAACTGCGCCCAACAAATAATAATCAAGTGTTTGCAGTCTGGGGAGTTAGGTTGCCAGATATAAGGGTTGATGTGGTCGCAGTAATTGTCTGGTAGCCTTAACTGGGTTCTCGTTATGTGGCATGGTGCAAAGTCCTGTTGCTAGAGATAGTGTCTTCCAGCAGCCACCCCCTTGACCCAAAGGAGCCCTATCTCCTCAAGACACTTGACGTAGACCTCTGTGTTGAGTCTGAGGCTCTGCGGGAAGATGAATAGAGGTATAACGTCGCCATAACAAGATGATCACTCCAAACGCCATGATGTTGACAGGATATATCATCCAACTCTTTCCAAATCCTTTGCACTGTCCTCACTTTGATACCAAACACTCTGAAATATTCGTATTAGAGATTTATAATTAGATATATTAGAGATATAATAATAATAATAATAATAATAATAATAATAATAATAATAATAAGAAGAAGAAGAAGAAGAAGAAGACATCACAATTCTATCGGATAACACCATCTTTACAGACAGGAAGATTGAAGCAAACAGGCCGGACATAATTGTCAAAAGCCGAAAAGTAAAAACTTGCCTACTAATTGATATGGTTTGACCAGTGGACTGTAACATAGCAACCAAAGAAATTGAAAAACTATCGAAGTATAAAAACCTGGAAATCGAAACAGAAAAACTATGAAAATTGGAAACAAGTATAGTACCAGTCGTTGTAGGTGCGATTGAAATGATAAAATGAATACAACATATTGAATAATCCCTGAAACCTCAGCTTAAGTTAAATACAAAAAAAATTTCTTTTTAAGTACAACCCACACACTAAGAACTTTGTCTATGTAACGTTAATGATGTTATGGGAGTTAGAAAAACAAATCATGAAATGTAGCCATAACAACCCACCACTAATTGCCTTAGGTCTTCCTGTAGATTTTAGTAAGATGTGTGACCATAACAGAATTTGAAATAATAATAATAATAATAATAATAAATTAATAATTTAATGAAAAAAGTTCTTTTAACTCAAATGATTTTAATTTCAACTGGATATTAAAAGAAATTACGTCACCTCAGTACGCCAGTAGTTTTCTTAGTTCTTTGTTTTAATATTGGTGTTGTTTACATTATCCCTACTCATCGTCTGATTCCAAGTTTCTTTTCTTCTGTAGTTTATGCTGCTTCCTAGGCTTTTCATTTCAGTGTCCAGTTCTCCAATAACGACTGGTACCATTATCCCACTCATGTTCCAAATTATTCTCAGTTCACCGACAATGTTTCTGTATTTAACTGCATAAATATGTAGTACAGCATGCCATTTCCAAAATTTTTGGCGGAGTGAATTGTCATGGTGCTCTTTTTTTCTTACAGGAGGTGCCCAGCTGACGGTGCAGTCGACAAAGTCAAAAACAAACAACGCGCATTCGCGAAATTAAAAATATAAAATGGTGGCAATTTACCAATCGGACTCTGTATATGTTATTAGAGATAACGTTTTCGCAACATTTGATATCTTGACAGGTTGATTTTATCTATTTTTTCATAGTAATTTCAATACAGTGTCTTCTTTTTATTTAGCCTTATCCCATTGCTTTGTTTGGATTTCTATTTCGCTTCTGTCTTCTTTCTGGTTATCAACTTAATGTTTTCCCACAATATGACATTAAAGTAATTTGTTAAATTTACACTGTAAGGACGCTACAAAATACACATGTTTTAAAGAGTATTTGTGAAATAACCCAATTTTTATGACCGTATATTTAACTTTTTCACTATGTCCGAAACCTACATCTGTCGGGTTATTTCCTCCTAATTTCCGAAACTGTTTCTAGGGGACGCTCGCCAACTTTATAAATACTTGGTGGTATCTTTTATCCCCCTCTTCTTCTCATTTCTCCGCTTATACGACAACATGTATATTTCTTGCGGAAGAACGAGTTTCCTTTCTGGGAAACGCATGAACAATAGATACATACACACGTACGTACGTACATTTATTTGTTACACACATATTATTGTCTTTGTCATTTGTAACCCTTTTGTTGTTAATGCATTATTTTCTTTGTACATACATACATATATATATATATATATATATATATATATATATATATATATATATATACGCTTTCTTATTGTTTCTTTACATTTCTTTACGTGGACTCATCCCTGAATCCGACATGTTTGTTGGAGGCATTTCACGAGACGCACATGTTTATCTCACAACGTGTACACATCGAGTATTAGAAAAAAAAAATGATACTGTCATTTTCATTTTATTGAAGACGTCAGAATCAAACAAATAAAGAGAAAATAACTATCCTTGAAGTGTTATATATAAAACAGAAGATGTCTGTGTGTCTACCTGTGTGTCTGACCGTTTGTCTGTCTGTGGTATACCTTTCACTTGAGATCCGTCCAGCCGATTTTGACCAAACTTGGCAATACATTGTACAATGTAAGAGAGAGGTTCTTAGCGTAAAAAATCGATAATTTTAAAAAAATCGACAAAGCTGTTCAAAAATCGATGAACTCAACTTTTTTCTCCCATTTATTTCAAAACTCGGTATGTAGGTCATGTACATGATGACGAGCTCAACAATACCTCATTTTTATTTCTATGGCACTGCGTTTAACGAAAAGCCGCGAAAAACGAAAAATCGATTTCAACACAAATTTTAAACTAAAAATTCCCTCAATTCTCAAACAATCTAATCCAAATTGCACTCAATACTAACCAACAATAAGTTGATTGTTTAACAGTCATTTAACTTGATAATTGTGTCCACCCATATAGTGAAAACCCCCGTAAATAACGAAAAATGGTAATTTTTACTGGTTTCTTCCTTATTTTTCATTGATCTTTCAACCAATTTTCATCGAACTTCACAATTGCTTTATAAATGAATCCTCTTTTACATTCCTGGTAGCACACTGACGAATTGAATTTCAAAAACTCCAAAATAATTGTGTTTTGAAGTGGGTCTTCATGTTGTCTGTTTTAACCATTAATGTCCTCGGCTGACTTCGATTGAATAAATACAGACTATTTCTGTTATATCAGTAACTGCATTAATTTAAAATGTTTTTTAATGAAAGTACTTTAAAGTAATTGAAGAAGATAGATTCTGTTACATCTAAACATGATGCTGTTTTTGCTCCATTCTAATTGAACGCTTTTCTGATCGACAAGCTGGGTATGGCTGCTAGTAACAGATGAAGGAACATGTTACACAGACACCCGAAGACGCAATGGAGTAGACAATGATACATTCCAAAAAATACATAGAAACAGGAAAATCTTGTTAGAAACACGGGAAATAATGACGAAACTCTCTGCAAAGTCACTTCTCCTATATCGAAGAGAACGCGGGATAATTTGCTCGCAGATGACAAGAATAATTGAAGAAACAGGGGTATGGTTCTACAGAAATATACTGAAAATACGATAGACGGATCATGTGATAAACGAGAAAGATTTATGAGAAATAGAAACAAAATGACACTTAAACTTAGAATGGAAACGAGGCAGTTGACTTTTCTGGGATACATACAGAGAAATGGCAGAACTTAACAATCACACGACACATTGAAGGCCAGAGGAGCAAGGAGAACCATCAAGTAATCTGCCTATCTGAAGAGTTTGTGTAAATGTGTAGCAAAACATGGCCGGGCAGGATTTAAAATCATCACACAGAGCGACAAAGGATAGGAATTTTGTGTAGGGACATGATTGCTCACGTTCAGAAGATGCATAGAGAAAACTTCGCAAAATTACAAAATTATTCTAACATAAATTTGAAAACTAATCCTGCAAGCTGAATACCGTAATTTCCCATGTATAATACGCCTTCATCCATAATACGCACCCCTAATAATGAGGTTAAACATGTGAGAAAATGATTCTGTTCATGCATAATACGCACCCCTTGTTTTGTAATCAAACACTATAAATTGCACCTCCCTGATTTCATTACGGCCAGCGTTTTCTACTCTTATTCAAACTGTATTTGAATATATTTATCAAAATGTAAGATCCTCACGATTATAAAAGGAAACGGAATTACCTCCATTTTGCTTACTGCGTAGACACATTAATCTGTTTTGTTTTTGTTAATCTCTCGGATGTGTATGCAGTTTTTCACAAAAATGGTTTTAAACATAAAATAATAATATTCTAATTTACTTTTATGATAATTCTCATTTTATTTTACATTTTACATTGTTAGGTACATATAATTGATTTGATATCCTTATGGGGTCACAAGCGCCAAATGTTAGTATCAAATTGTCGTATGTTTGTGGTGAGTAGTCATTTCGCAACTGAAATCAATCTATGAAACGGCAATTTTTTGAAGGTTTTTTTTTGTAGCTGTGCTTAATACGCACCACTAATTTTGCTTATATTTTTTTCTTTTTAAAATGCGTATTATACTTAGGGAATTAAGGTAATAAATTTCTTTTAAAAGCAAATTTGCACGAAAAAATGGTTTATAATCCAGGGTAGAATTATTTCACATCCTCAAAATCATTAACCACTTCAAATATTCTGCATATTAACATATTTTAAATCGGAGTACTAAATTACAATGCACCATTATTATTAATATTTTTAAGATTAATATTTACGCTAATAACAAGACTGCGATAGTTTTATTAACGTAATTAATTTGTCGTTATTTTTATCTATACTCTGCTTAAATTTTCGAATCAATATTCTTCTTAATTTTAGTAAAGCTGATGTCTGAAAATTTCTGTTCAATTTAGGATTCCCACAATCTTTGCGAGATTCTTCTTGAATATTTCTGTACATCAGTAATGGCCGGTATATGATAGACATTTTTATATCACCAAATCTGCTGCTAGGAATGTTCTGTTACCGTGTCGTGCCAGACGAGCTTTCTCATCAGAATCCATCTTTCACATTTATAAATCTACCATTCGTCTGTGCATTGGATATTGCTGTATATCTAATCTGGTTTTCCTGCAATATATCTGAAAATTTTTGTAAAAGAAGAAAGGGCCTATAATTTTATTGGTCCTGACATTGCATTTCGACTTCAGTCACCCTCCCACTGCCTTAAGGTGGATCCCCTGAGTATACCTATAAATATTTTCATAGCAGTTGTTTTAATGAGCTTTACTCCTTGATCTCAACCGCATGAATTTATGTGTAATACTGGATTGGCCATTAGATCTCATCGTTTTACTGTTGAACTAGATATAAACGCAACGTATATTCTAATAGTTTCTTTTCTCTTCTGGTTACTTACTTCTCTGCCACTTACAATCTTCAACCGACCAGTAAGGCCTTCAGGATATGAGGTATTGGTTACAAAGTCCGGACATGAGGGGTTATAATTAGATTAAAATAAAAGAACTGAAATCAGGGTTATCATTTATTTTCAATGTTTTATCTTAGACAAAATAAGCTAATGGTGAGTGAAATATAATAGAATTGAATTTAAGGAAAATAAATAAATTTTGTAATATTAATGAAAATTCATTAAATTAAATATGCAAAACAAATAATGCAACGATGTTTTTTTAATTACTATTGCCTGATGATTCTTTCTCTTCTAATGTCATTCTCAACTTTTTCCGCATTTCATTTTTTGTTCTTGAATTTGTTTAAACGAAGACACATTTTAACTCTGCGTGTGTTATTGCAATCGTCATAGCTAAATGCTGGCTTTCTTTCCATAAAAGCGACAACATTTACAATAGCTTTTACAATTTAAGTCTATGTCTCATCACAATCATGTTTTTTTATTTCTTTGTTCATTGTGACAGTATGAACGCTGCAGAATAGTTTCTTTGGGAGATTTTATATAAATGTTGATTTTCATATGTTGAACTCAGCCATTAGTTACAACGAACTTTCACGAGCTAGACTAGCGTCTAGCTAGTGAAAGTTCTGTTTAAATTTTTCACTTTTTGCGATATATCCCAAGTTGTACTTTTTCTTCTTATTCCCATCTTCTTTTGCACCAATACAAGTCATAAGTGTGAAATAAGCATAAGCAATTATCCAAAGTAAATTTCCTGAAAAACAGTAATTTCATATTATTTTCATTCAGCTACATATCACCCATATAGTTCAAATATACTCATCCAAACTTGAATCTATGGATTCAGGACGGGAGAGATTTCGGATATGAGGGATTTCGGATATGAGGGATTCGGGATATGAGGGATTCCGGATATGAGCGATTTCGGATATGAGGTATTCCGGATATGAGCGATTCCGGATATGAGCGATTCCGGATATGAGGGATTTCGGATATGAGGGACTCCGGATATCAGGGATTCCGGATATGAGCGATTTTGGATATTAGGGATTCCGGATAGGAGGGATTTCGGATATGAGGGATTTCGGATATGAGGGATTCTACTGTAATATCAATCACCTCTACTGTCTTCTTGAATTCTGTTTTTTTTTTTTTGTACTTTCTCCTCTTCTTTATTTATCTTATTTAGAGTAAAGGAATCATCTTAGCATCTAATTTATAAAAATCGTATATTTTGTTAAATATTTTAAGGAACCCGACAAAAATTGATGGCCTAGAGTCGCCACTGATACAGCTGCCATATATGGGCAGAAACTGCCCATCTTCCATTATTGATAGACTCCAAAAACTGCCTACGCGGCATAAAATAATTACTCACCCACAAGGTGTGAGTAACTATTTTTCACCCTACAACTTCTTTAACACAGATGAATCGTTGCAAATCTTGTTATTATATCGCTATTATGGTGGAAAGTTTTTAGACGAACTCTACTCCTTAGTTACGCTTATTCTAACCTTCACAACTAAGACGCACCATGCTATGCACTTTTTTGCGAACCACCTACGTTTTCTTCGTTTTTCAATTGTGTAAGTTCCAGCCGAACACATTCTCCGAAAGTCTGCTGTTTGGAACCGAATACAAAGAGGATTCTTCCCTGATCACTACAAAAACTGTTCAAGTCGAGGGTTAACAGTTATCTCCCACGCGTATCCTCATAAACATTGTCTCTTACCTCTTTCTCTATTATCCTCTACGTCAAGTGGTTATTGATCTTTGCACATTGTGGTCATTTTTGTGAAAAAAAAAACCCCAAAAAAACGAAATTCTTTCAAATGCTATAAAATGCGTGTTTTTATTAGCCAATATACATTCTCCTCTAGATGTTTCCCAGTATTACTAGAATATATATGGAACAGAGATTTCCACTAGAGTTTAATTTGTGCAAAAGCAAGCAGATACGAAGACTGACTGAGTAGCGGCATCGTGAAAATAAATAAGTATTGGCAAGTTAAAATGAAAAGAAAGATTTTAATAAAAGAAAAAAAAAGAAAGAATAAATGACAAAATAAGAATAAAATAAGAAAAGAAAGAAAGACTAAATAAAAGAATAAAAGACAAAAAAAAAAGAATAGAAAAAGAATAAAAGAAAGACTAAATAAAAGAATAGATTAAATACAGTAAAGAGAAACGAAGATGGTACACCGCCTCATTTTGCCCGTACTGTTCGCGCTTGTCTCGATCAAAGTTTCCCAAATCGTTGGATAGCGGACCGCTGGCATGGCAAACACACTCCCCTGATCTGACAACCATGTGACTTCTGGTTATGGGGTATAATAAAGGATCGCGTGTTTAGCAAAAAAGTTAAAACCATCGAAGAATTCAAGAAAAAAATTAAAGTTGTAATATCAAACATTTCCTGCGAAGACATTAAATTGTACTGTCGCTGGTTTTTGTGCATCAATCGTGCTGGTCAGCAGGTGGAGACTTTTCTGTAAACTCTGAATAAATTTCCTCTCATACTAGTGTTAACTTAATTTTGACTCATCCTCTGATACTAGGGTTGATATAATTTTGATTCACCCTGTATATATACGATTCGGTTATTGCAAACATATTTACAATATGAAAGTATCAAAGTTCTGGGACGATTTAACGACTGCAAAGCTTTATAGTAAAAATACCTGTATATTTGAAAAAACAGCATTTGCATTTTGTGGGTTTTACCTGGAGACACTCATCAAGAAGTACTAGTCTCACCGATCCTGTGAACGATGAAAAAAAAATAGCTTTAAAGCAAGAGAGTAAATGCATAGGTAATGTAAATAGAAATAAATAGCAAAAAGATTACGCAAAAAAAATGGCTGAAGGAAATGCTCCTGTAAGGAAGCAGAATGATAGAACTCGCGGCAGACTGAAAAAAGAAAGTATAAAATATACGGGAAATGACCTCCACCAGTACAAATGAATGAAATTATGAAAGCTGTTCAAAGGAGAAACAAACAGGAAGGGTAAGAGAATACTAATTCCAAAGTAAAAATACATGTTTATAGAACATCATAAAAGGAAAGAAACCAGAATGAAAAAAAAATATAGATATTGTGAAAAAAAAAAATATTCGAAGAAAGTAGAAAAAAATTACTACAATAATTTGAAGGTTAGTGATAGCATAACGCAATGGACGTCAAGATTGAACCAGAAAAAAAAAGAAATTAGTTTTTACTTGACGCAAATAAATGCTTCAAATGTAACAGAACAGAAGATTGTTGTTGCAAATAAGAGCATAATAGTTTTCAAAAATCTGTACAGACAAAACTCAAACTAAAGAATATTTTGAAGAAATCATTTAAGATTTTTTTCCCTTTTCTTCGAAAACTATTTTAGAAATAAAAGGAAAATTTGAGAAACTTGAACTAAAATAAACAAAGCAACTTGATCAATTTGTCTTACTGAAATCTGTCCTGGTGGTCAATTTTAATTCTACAACTACAAAACCATTGAAACATAAGGTATTTTATTTCAGCTTTTTCTTCAAACGCACAAAAACTGCTGTTTGAATGATCGTGTTCATCTTTAGTTTATTATTCATATTTTCTTGAAAACATAACATTCCTCTCTTGCGTTGTACGGTAAAAAGAAATGAGAACAAAACAGTGAAAAAGACTTTCATGAAAAAGTAATATCTACTTTCAGTATTGTCTTTTCCCCCCACCCCTCATGTTTTTAATAGTTTTTACGTGTTTATTATTTCAACTAAAAAAAAAAAAAAATAACATTAAGTCAACTTCTCCCTTGGGATAAACAAGATGTCGGATGTATTCAGTGAAGAATTTTTGAAGTGATTTACTCTCAACTCAGCAGATTTTTATTTTTGATTAATCGTTCTTTTGTTAGTCGCGCGTAATTTAAAACCGAGTCACCATTCAGAGAGTAGAGGCCGGGATCAAACTTTGGTTTAGAGTTAGAGGAATGACATGACAGGAAAAAAAACAAAGAGAAATGAATGGTACACAGGTTCAGTTTTGTTTCTATCCATTACTACTGGACGCAGAATTAATTTTCTTCATTATTTAACTTGGATATACTATATATATATATATATATATATATATATATATATATATATATATATATATATATATATATATATATATATATATGTGTGTGTGTATGCATGTATGTATATATGTGTATATATGTATATATATATATATATACATATATGTATGTGTATATATACATATATTTATATATATATATATATATATATGTATATGTTTATATATCAATACTTTTCATCAATGTTTTATGTATAAATACATATTTTATATGTATATATACATATGTCATTATGTATATAGTTATATATATAATGATATATATATTTATTTATATGAATTTAAAATACAACCTAAAATATGAGTTAGTATATATATATTTATATGTATTTATTTATACATATATATTGTATATATTTTGTATATATATTGATATTTATTTATTTATATATATATATGTATATTTATATGTATTTATATATATATTTATATATGTATATATATATAAACAGTTATATATATCTTCATATTTATATTTAATATATTTATATATAATTATTTATACATTAGTAAACACATATTTATGTTTATGCTTATATTTATATTTATTGCTATTTATATATATGCATGTATTTCTGATTTATATATATATATATATATATATTCATATTTATATATATATATATATACTTATATTTTATATATATATGTATATTTATATGCATATTATATATATATATATATATATATATATATATATATATATATATATATATATATATTATTGAAAGCATGTCTCATGGAACAATTTAGACAACTTTTTTCTTTCAGATGAACAGAACAATTTTGTAATAGAAAAAAAACAACACCCTGATGATGACATTGTGCTAATGTCGAAAGTACTTGGAATAAATGAATAGATAATAGCATGATAATTTTCTCTCTTTCTTTAATAAGGTTATGAAAAAGCTTGACCGTGAATATGTGAGGGTCCTCTTGAAAATAGAAAAAACCTCTCTAAATCTTTCAATCAAACATGTTTGAATGAAAACATGCTGCCAAAATATACACAATATATATATATATATATATATATATATATATATATATATACACGACACTAAAATTGTCTTTATGTGAGTTACCAATGAGACCAATGACTGCTGTCATATCTGTTGCTTTATCCAACTGCGATACTTCAAGTTACTTAGAATTGTGTACTTTTTCGATATTTGTCTATTCCACAAATACAAATAGATATACGTCAGCAACGGACGATTTTCCAGATGTAAAACGTTATCTACATATCATAGTCAAATACTCTTAAACATTCACTAAACACGGTGCAAAGTCTTCTCTGTAATAACGTTCAAAATAA